>PVJC01020504.1:0-25729 GCA_004026665.1 Murina feae
AGAAGCTTAATGTCCTGCAAAAATCCATAGTTTTTAATAGTAAAATATATATCATAAAAATAGAAATGTAGAAACATTTTATTATAATTGCTAGCCTCACACTTTAATGGTAAATAATTCAAAATTATTAACACTGTCACAAAAGCTAAGACAGATGTATTCATTATAGATGAACAGATCCATGAAAATTATGTTAAAGTGAATAGGAGAATCACTTAAGATTATTTACAATACAATTACTGAGGACATTCCAACTAAAAAGGAAACAAAAAGGACATAAGTGAACTAAAAAAAATGACAAAAGAAATCCTTTTTCTGTTTGTTTTTCTTAAAGGGAAGCCAGTAAAGAAGGGAATCAGAAGCATTTAAAATGTAATAGAGCCATGTGTGATTTTTTCTGGGACCCTGAGCCACAGTATTATCTGGTGAAAAATGAACCTGAGACATTTATTGTTGCCCGGGGACTGCCTAGGCCGTCAGTGATAGGTTTGGATTGAGGCTTTGCTTGAAGGTTATGTGAAAACTTTGTCATTCAAAGTCACACCACTGACAAGCACTATCCTCCATGGGCTACACTGACTGAACTCCAATGGATAAACAAAGGGACAAGATGTATTAGAAAGTGAGGGGAACCCTCTGCCTCCTCACAATTACTCATTCAGATTTATGGTGTATGATTTTGACTCACTCTGGCCAGGTCCCTGATCATGCCATAAAGAGGCTCATGATCAATAAATGCACATTGATCACAAGTGTTGAAACAGACACAAGCTGGCACAGATATCACAAAAGAAAGCTAGTCTTTAAATTGTGGCAGTCATTAAAGTTTAGACCCCAAACAATCACTCTCTATTTTGATCAACCACCGTTTTCAGCAGACCAGTACTAAATGATTGCTTGGCTATTTCTAAAAAGCAAATCCATCCTCACAGACCAGAGATTTACTGCTCCACAGGATATTGAGAAAAAATATTCCACAGATTTTGATAGCAATCTTTAAAAAGGCATCCTAAACTGATTTTGAAATGCTGGCATCAGTGAAATAAATGAAAGATTTCCCAAGATGATTACTTTGAAATGGACAACTCTAATTTGGGATTCATATCAGTTCTTTACTCTTGATTCTGTGACCATAAAAAAGAGGATAATTCGGCCATTAATCTTCACCATTTCAGCAAATGACCCCTCCACTAATTTGTCAGTTCCAAAGACTTACGGTCATCCTTGACTCCTTTCAATTTTTTATAACTTACAACTCATCTAAAAGTATATTTGACAAGGACAGCAAAGTAGTTTTGGTGTTGAAGGCAATTTCTTCAGGTATATTATACATAAACTAGGGGCCCAGTGCACAAAAATTGTGCACTCAGGGAGGTCCCTCAGCCTGGTCTGTGCCTTCTCACAGTCTAGGACTTCTCAGGGGATGTCAACTTGCTGGCGTGTCTGGCCAGCCTGGGTGAGGGGCTGATGCCTGTTTGCAGGCTGGCCAAGTCCCCCAGTGGGAACTCTCACCCCATGGAGGTGTGGCTAGCCTGGGTGAGGGGCTGAGGGTTGTTTTCAGGCAGCCCACAGCTCCCATTGACCCAATGTCCCAGCGAGGCTGGCTGGAATCAGGTTTCTGGGGTTTATTTGTCTTCTATAATTGAAACATTGTTGCTGTGAGCAGAGGCCCAGCCAGCCTAGGCAGGCAGTTGCAACAGAAGCCTCCTGTTTGCTCTAGCTCTGTGGCTGCCGGCCTCCATCTTGGCTGGGTTAATTTGCATACAGCTGCTCTGATTGGCTGGGGGTGTGGCTTGGCTGGTGGGTTTGGCTTAGGTATCTCAGAGTGATGGTTAATTTGCAATTACTCTTTTATTAGAGTAGACTAGTGGCCCAGTACACAAAATTCATGCACATTAAAAGGGGCTTAATTAGAGGAAATATTTTAATATTGCTATTTGCCCTTTCTCTATAATAGAATTGTCAGAGATGAAAGAAAATTAGTAAAATCTATATGAAAATCTTCCTTTTATCAGAGTCTAGAGCACATCACTGGACCCAGAGTCAAGTCCCCACCTACCATGTGTACCTCAAAATTGTGCAAGACTCAGACTTGGCTGACCCCCGCCTGCATTGGGCTAGATCCAGACATGGCCAGTTTCACCCTTGTCAAGCCCTGCCAGGTAGGGGGCACAGCCTCAGGTCCCCTGACCCAATGATGGGGAGGGGAGCATGGCCTGAGGTCCCCCATCAAGCCACGCCGGGTGAGGGATGCAACCTGAGATCCCCTGTCAAGCTCTGCTGGGCAGAGGGCATGGCCAGAGGTCCCCTGGCCTGGCACCAGGGTGGGAGGCGTGGCCTGAGGTCCCTTGTCAAGCCCCAAGGGTAGGGGAGGGCATAGCCTCAGGTCCCTGCTAATTGCTCGTTAAGACTCGTTATGAAGCACAATTTGGTTAAGCCTAAGACAAATCACTCAGCTATCTGTTAACACATGATCACACAGTACAGAAAGTCTGCTGTGGGTGCAGCCATCTAGTGTTACAGAAACCCCACCTCCACTGTGGGTGCAGCCATCTTTGTGGTGGAGTGACGGTCAATTTCCATATTCCCTCTTTATTATATAGGATTCTAGCTCAAATACAATTTGCTAAAGTACAGTTTGAGGTGATGCAAAGTAAAACAACTATTTGTAGGACAATCATGAAAAGAATATACAGATCCCAAGTATTATGTTTGCCTTGAGGTAACTGCCCAGGTGCCCAGACCTTTTGATGGGTCACAAGAGCAGGGAGGAGTCAAATGAGAGGTCTGGGGGTGGTAAGAGGTTGGACAAGAGACTTGGCCACGAAGCCTCTATATAATGTCATGGCAGGGATCTGGATGAACAAGGAGAACATAGAGTTTCTTAAGAGTCTTTTACCACCAGCTCACCTTCAGGGGGTTTGGGGCCTAACCTCATACTACATATACGGTCCTTTCAAAAGAAGCAAAACTTATTGTCATTCCTCAGGATCCTTTGTTGGTTTATCCCCTTCTCCCTGACCACACAGGCCTGAGTGATTAGTTCTTATTTTTCTCTATACTTGCTTCTTGGTACATATTCACTCATAAATGTATGTTTCCTTCTGCTTAAACTCCAGCTTCCTATATCTACTTGCCACTAGGCATCTCCGCTAGAAAATCTATAAAGTTTTCTGTTTGGTCTGATCAAATAATCGAATTAATACCCCGCTCCTGGGACCTGACCTTTAAACACTTCACAACTGATATTCCCTAATCGCTTAGACCACATTCCACTTTCTAAGACCAGAATCTTTCCCTTCAGGACCCACCCAGAGAATTACCTGCCCAGATAAAGCCTGCCCTGAGAGCTTTAAAATCTCTGACTCCTTAACCTGGGTGCTGGCACCATTTGGGGGCTCAGGCCATCTGGTTTTCCAGATGACTTAATAAATTCATATACTCCTTTCAGCCTTGTGCATTCCTCCTTTGGTGACCCTAACATTTGATCCTTAAGTGATATAAGCCAGTAAGTCAGGACAAGCTGAATAGGGAAATTGAGATAGTTACAGCAGTCTGCAACCATCTAGTAAATCCTATCTTCCCTAAACCACAGATACTTGATAGTGAATGGTTTGTATTGTTCCTCCTTAACTAGAGTGTAAATAGCTTAAATCAACCTACTCAGGGAAACAGATAGCAGAAGCCCAATCAGTGCCATTTGCTGACCACACCCAAGTACAAATGAAGCTAAGAGAACAAACCTCATTTTCATACATTAGACTAACACCCTTCAAACAAACGTCTCTTTCCTTCTACTAGACCATTTGTCATAATTCTTGCTGTTCTGCTTTTGCCTCAGTAATAGTAAAATTTATAAAACAGTTTGTCTCCACCAGTCTACAAGCCCTACTTGCACTCAGAAAATACCATCCTTAGGCACCATCACAACCTCTTTTTGTGCTCAGGCCTCATCATTCCTCCGACAGCAAAGACTTTGGCTCTCAAGGAAAATGTCATCTCCTTTCATCAGGAAGCAGCTAAGAGCCCTGCACCTCTTTATTCCAAAAATCCTTGAAGGGGGATGTAGACCCTGAGACCCCCAGAGCAAAGACAATGGGCCAGGTACAGGTATAGAAATTCACTGGGCCAGAAAGCTCCAGATGCCTGGCAAAAGGGAAAACAAGAACCTTGCCCCCAGGGTAACCTATCCTCCCCTTTCACATTACTAGTCAAGCAGTTTAGACCCCTAATCTTTCCCTCCTAAAGCTAACATCTAGGTCTCAGTTGCTTTTCAGTTCCAGCCCCAGAAAAGCAGCAAAACCAGAGAAATGATGATGTCACAGCCCCAGGACCAGCTTTTACCTCCTAAGTCACTCAACAAGACCACTTTCAAGCCTTCACCAACCAGTCTCTTGGGGAAATCATGCTGCTGTGACCTTTCGCTCCAACCATGAGAAATCTATACATTGTTCCAGCTGACTACAATCAAAGTCCACCGCTTTATGATCTCAGTGCCCACCCTCGGCAGGAAGCAACTACAGAAGATATGACCTTTGTCCCTATTCCATAAAACAAAAAGGCTGGAATGTTAAGCCCAATCAAGTAATTGAATGGATACCCCTCCTCTGGGAACTGACCTTTAGACCACTTCACAATCGACATTCCCTTTTGCTTAGACCACATTCCACTTGCTAAGACCAGTATCTTTCCCTTTAGGACCCACCCAGAGAATTCTCCTCCCAGAAAAAGCACTCCTAGAGTCCTTTAAAATCTGACCCCCTGGATGCTGGCACCATTTGGAGGCTCAGCCTCTCTGGTTTTCCAGATGACCTAATAAATTCATAATTGTTTACCTCTTTTGGCCTTGTGACACTACACTCTCTATAACTGAATTTCTGACTTCTTCCACTCCTCACCAAACCTGCTCCAGCTACATCTTCCCTATTTTACTTGCTCAGACACAAACCTTGGGCCATCCTGTACTCCTTTCTTCATCCCACATCCAATCTATGAGGAAATTATGTTGGATCTACCTTAAAAACTATCATTATCTGAGCAATTCTCATGACCACTACTGCTAACTTCCCTCGTCTCTTGCTTGGATTACTGCAATAGTCTCTGCTTCTGTCTTTGCCTCCTGGCATGGTACTTTCAGCACAGTAGCTGGAATCATACTCCTAAAATACAGGACAGCTCATGTCATTCTCCTGCTCACACCTTACAATAGCTCCGGGCTTTCCTCAGTGTACAGACAAGTTCTTAGAGTCCCAAAGATTCCACATGACCTGACTATCCTGCCCCTCTGACCTCTTGTCTCACTACTCTTCCTCAGTTACTCACCCAGGCCCACTGCCATCCTGGACGTTTGTGGAATACGTTACAGACCTGCCCACCTTAGGATCCCTACAGACACTTTTCTTTCTGTCTAAAATGCTCCTGCTCAGGATAGCCATGTGGCTCACTTCTTTACTTTCTTCAACGCTTTCCCCCAAAATGTCCCTTCACAATGACAGCTCCCTTAGCCACTCTATTTGAAATTGTAACTTGTCCCCTCTCTTGTAGGCTTGATCCTTTTTTTGACCCTTTGCTTTTCTTTCTATAGCATATATCCTCTTCTAATATACTATACTAGGGGCCCGGTGCACAAAAATTCCCTCATCCCGGCCTGTGCCCTCTTGCAGTCTGGGACACCTTGGGGGGGGATGTTCACCTGCTGGCATGCATGGCCAGCCTGAGTGAGGGGCTGAGGGCCATTTTCAGGCTGCCCACAGCCCCTTCAGGGTTCGTGCACTGGGGGGTGGGAGGTTTGGTGAGTGCAGGCCTGGACATTTCCCACCGGAGGGCCCACGATCGCACACGCCTGGTGGGCCCCCACCCCTGAGGGGACACACCTGGTGCAGAGCTGGGTGGCAAGCCAGGGGCGGACGCTGGTGCAGGGTCCCTCGGTGGGGCCCTGCTGCTGAGCAAACACACCCGGGGTGGAGCCGGGCAGCGGACTGGCTTCGGATTCTCCGCACTGTGCAGCAGATGCTCCTGCATGCCCTGTGGAGGCCCCTGGGGGGCGGATGAAGGCAGCAGATCCAGGATGACTGCTCCTGCAAGCCCTGTGAAGGACCTGCTCTCCTGCACACCTGGTGGAGGCCCCTGGGGCGGAGCCAGGCAGTGGACCTGGGGCAGGCACTCCTGGATGCCCCAAGGAGGCCCCAGGCTGGACCCCCCCCCACCCCCACTGAGCTGACACACCTGGCACAGCTATGCCTGCTGTGGAGGTTCCCAGTGCAGAGCTGCCCTGCCAGCCTCCATCTTGGCTGAGTTAATTTGCATACAGCAGCTCTGATTGGCTGGGAGTCATGGCTTGGCTGGTGGGTGTGGCCGTGAGCAGAGGCTCAGCCAGCCTAGGCAGGCAGTTGCAACAGAAGCCTCTGGTTTGCTCTAGCTCTGTAGCTGCTGGCCTCCATCTTGGCTGGGTTAATTTGCATACAGCTGCTCTGATTGGTTGGTGGGCATGGCCATGAGCAGAGGCTCAGCCAGCCTAGGCAGGCAGTTGCAACAGAAGCCTCTGGTTTGCTCTAGCTCTATGGCTGCTGGCCTCCATCTTGGCTGGGTTAATTTGCATACAGCTGCTCTGGTTGGCTGGGAGGCATGGCTTGGCTGGTGGGTGTGGCTTAGGTGTCTCAGGTAATGGTCAATTTGCATATTTCTCTTTTATTATATTAGATAGTCAAATTATTCACTATGATTATTATTTTTTATCCATTTTGCTATGTTCTGTGGATGAAAAAAACCCCCAAACTTTAAAAAGCCCATATGCTAACCTAGCAAGCTCAGGGAAGGCCTGCAGTCTTGCAAACTCAAAGACCTAAAGTAACCACAAAGGATGGTCTGAAATTAAAACTTTAACTAAGCAGTTTATGGTAGGTAGTCACGTCCTAGGTCGGTATCTTCCCTGACAAAGGTCAGTCTTTACCTTAACTGAACCTACTGTCTTTTTAAAAAAATATATTTTATTGATTTTTTACAGAGAGGAGGGGAGAGGGATAGAAAGTTAGAAACATTGATCGGAATCAAACCTGGGACCTTTCAGTTCGCAGGCCAATGCTCTATCCACTGAGCCAAACTGGTTAGGGCTGAACCTACTGTCTTTTTGCATCTAAGATCACATCTCTGAAAAATGTCAGGGTAACTTGTAACTTCCCTTTTTCCAGCCCCCTCAGGGGTACAAACAAATGTGCTGGGTGCCAGAAGGGAGGCATAAATTCCTTCATTGTTATTGTTATCATGTTATTTGTTGACTTTTAACTATCCCGCACCCACCTAAGTAAAAGAAATATGTGTCTATCATTTTACTTTTTATCCAGTCCCAGAGGTTTCCCTGCTTTGCTTTCTCCTGCCTTCCTAATTTATCACCAATGGGTTCCATGTACCCATTTACCTTTCCTCCTTTGATTGTAATGTGTAAAACAAGGTGCAAGATTGCCTTTCTCCAGATCACTATCCCAAAACGCTGAGATTCTGCTTCTGGGAAATTGTCGACAATTTGGCTCAAATAAACTCACAAAAATTATTTATAGGTTTGAATGTTTTTATATTAATAGTTCAAAGGTAAGCTCAACAAGAGCAGGGATCATGATTGTTTTATTTGTTAATTTCTCCAAAGTACCAGACCACTGCTTAACATAAAAAAGAAACTCAAAAAGATCTGATAAAGGAATTAAATAAACCTAGAATAAATATGACACCCAAATATGGAATGGAAAATGTGAGAAAAAAAGTCACAGGTCTTTCTCATTCATAAAAATATATGTAAAACTAAAAAAAAAAAAAAGACAATTCAAATCCTCCGATGTATAAAATTTAAGCGTAGTACTGAGACAGAAAGAAGCTAGGAACACAGGGGCAGAACCATGGGAGGAGTAAGTGAAATCCAGAACCCAGCTAGGCGGAGTTACTAAGGCACCCAACTGGCAGGAGGAAGGTAAAGGTGAGCAGCATAAACTTTAAAATGTATAGATATTTTTAAGACAGTCAGTTTACAGATAACCAATCAGGAGCTAGAAAGACTGTCTCTCCTCCCGTCGCCCCCCAAGTTAAAAGTGCATGCCAGCTCCCTCTTTGCTCCCCTCCCCATGTGCAACTCTCAGTGAATACCTGGAATTCTATTGTGGAGGAGCACATCCCCAGTGCCAACGTGGCTTATGACCATGTGGGCTTCCACTCATGAACTATTGGATTTTATTAGTTGGATACTAAACTACTCCCAACTGTAACATGGAAAGGAAGCTCTGGACTCTGGGCTACTCCTGGAACCTCAGCTGCACCTTTTCCAGGACTGGCTTCTCTCAATAAATGTTGGTTCCATTAATTATTTTTGTCTGAGACTTCATTCTTCAGTTTTTGTGAGACAACATATCTACATTTTTGGTTTTAGTATCAAGATGCAAAGCTGGCCATACCCGGTTTGGCTCAGTGGACAGACCGTTGGCCTGCAGACTGAAAGGTCCCAGGTTCGATTCCGGTCAAGGGCATGTACCTTGGTTGCAGGCACATCCCCAATAGGAGGTGTGCAGGAGGCAGCTGACCGATGTTTCTCTCTGATCGATGTTTCTAACTCTCTATCCCTCTCTCTTCCTCTCTGTAAAAAATCAATAAAATATATTTAAAAAAAAGATGTAAGGCTGTTTCACTGTTAAAAAGTTTATAATTTTCTTAAGGTAATATACTACATGACTATCTCTTAGACAAGAAAACAGCATTTTATAAAATGCAGAGTTCATATATGTCTTAGAAAACTAGGAATAGATGAAATGTTTTCAGCTCTTAAAGGGGCTATATTAAAATCATACTCAATAAGTAATTTCAAGAGCATTTTTCTTAAAACTGAGAAATAAAAAATAAGGAAATCTGCTATTTCCATTTATATGCAACATTTTTATGCTAGAACTATGTAATAATATAAACAATTTTCTCAAAATAAAAGTGTTATTAAATACATTTATTTTTTATTTATTTTTATTCTTTTAAAATATATTTTATTGATTTCAGAGAGAAAAGGAGAGGGAGAGAGAGAGAGAAACATCAATGGTGACAGAGAATCATCGATCCGCTGCCTTTTGTATGCCCCTACTGGGGATTGAGTCGTGCATGCAAGCATCCTAGCATTTAGGGGCTCCATCGTCCTCACCCCTAGGAGAACCCCTGCTTCAGAAAAGAGAATAAGCAATGCTCAATGGAAAAAAGAAAGCCTCTTCAATAAATGATGCTGGAAAAATTTATATTCTAATGTAAAAGAATGAAAGTAGGTCCCTATCTTATACAACTAATAAATATTAACTCAAAATGTATTATTAAAGACTTAAATGTCAGACTGAAAATCATACAATTACCAGAAGAAAGTATTAAAAAAACTTCTTTTTTTAATTGAATATACTGGGGGCCCAGTGCACAAAATTTATGCACTGGTGGGGGGTTCCTCAGCTCAGCTTGCCCCCTCTCACATATTGGGAGCCCTCAGGGGATGTCCTACTATTGGCTTAGGCCCGCTCCCTGCTCCCCTTGGAAAGTGGGCCTAAGCTGCAGTCTGGCCTCCCTTTGTGGGAGACAACCAGGCTAATCAGGGGAAGCCACCAGCCCCATCACCCTGCTACTGCAGCCACTGCCAGTCACTGCAGCCACCAAGGTGTTTTCAACAACGTGGACTCCAGTCCCTTCATCATGAAAAAATGACAACTTTCTTTAGGCATTTTCAAGATATGTCTTTCATAGGATATGACATTTCTTTTTATCCTCACCCTAGGATATGTTTCCATTGAGTTTTAGAGAATGTGGAAGAGAAGGGAAAAACAGAGAGAAATATCAGAGCGAGAGAAACACTTTGATTGGTTGCCTCCTGCATATGCCCTGAACTGGCCCCAGCCAGGAGGAGCCTGCAACCTAGGTACATGCCCTTGGTCACATTGAACTCAGACCCTGCAGTCAGCAGGCTAAGACATGCACTGAGCCAAACTGGTTAGGGCAGGATATGACATTTCTTAGCCCTCCAGCAGTGGACCTTCATTTTTTTCTCCAGGAGTGTGGTGGAAAAACCCTAGATAGCCTTTAGGGATTCTTATTACTCAAGTTACTAAGAATATTACCAGTAGCATACAGGGAGCTTATCCAATGAGTGATAAGAAAAGGTGTTTCCTCTGTAGTTCACTCTAATCCCAGCTCCACCCCTATCCAGGCCTGTAACCTCTGGCCAAGGATGCAGGCTTGGGCAGGGGATCCCCAGACCCCTGAAATCACTGGCTCTGCCCCTACCCAGACCTGCAGCCTCTGCCTGTGGCTGTAGGCCTGGGCAGAAGAACCCAAGCCCCTCTGATTGCTGGCTTCACAAAGCCCAGGCCTCTGTGATCACTAGCTCTGACCCTGCCTCCTGCCATCACCAGCTCTGCCCTTGCCCCACTGGCAGCCTCTGGCCAAGGTTTCAGGCCTGGGTAGGGGATCTGTAGGCCCCTGCATTGCTGGCTTCACCAGTGCCCAGACCCCTATGATCGCAGGCTCTTCCACTGCCCCTCTGATCACTGGCTCTGCCCTTGCCCAGGCCTGAGACCTCTGGCCCAGGTCTTATGCCTGGGTAGAACACCCTCATACCCCTCTAATCACCAGCTCTTCCCCTACCCCTCCGATCACCAGCTCCACCCTTGCCCATGCCTGAGGCCTCTGGTGAAGGCCTCTCGCCTGGCAGGGACCCCCAGCCCCCTCTGATCACCTGTTTCACCCCTTGGGCCCCCGCCTTTTCCACCACATACCTGGCTAACAGGCCTGACCACATCGGTGGTGGGGCTGAGCCGGACTGGGCTCCACCATCTTGTGGCTATGGGTGCCGCTATCTTGTGACCATGGGGACAGCCATCTTTGTGATGGAGTGATGCCTAATTTGCATATTACTCTTTTATTAGATAGGAATTACGGTGACATTGGTTAATAAACTTATACAGGTTTCAGGTCTACAGTTCTATAATACATATCATATATTTTGTGTTCACTACCCCAACTCAAATCTCCTTTCATCATCATTTATCTCCCTTTATTCCCTTCTATCTCACCCCCTGTCCCCCTCCCTTTTACCTCTGGTAATCACCATATTGTTGTCTGTGTCTATGAGGGATTTGTTTGTTTGTTTAATCCCTTCACTTTTTTTCCACCCAGCCCCCTCAAATTCCTC
Source organism: Murina feae (assembly GCA_004026665.1). Taxonomy (NCBI): domain Eukaryota; kingdom Metazoa; phylum Chordata; class Mammalia; order Chiroptera; family Vespertilionidae; genus Murina; species Murina feae. The sequence continues at coordinate 11,189 of PVJC01020504.1, forward strand.
CCCTCTAACAGCTCTCAGTCTGTTTTCTGTACGTAAAAGCTATTTCTATTTTGTTTGCTGTACATTAGATTCAACATATAAGTGAAATAATATGGTATTTGTCTTTCTCTAACTGGCTTATTTCACTTAGCATAATACTCTCCAAGTCCATCCATGCTGTTGCAAAAGGTAAGATTTCCCAAATGCCATCAGTAGGTAAGTGGATAAAAAAGCTATGGAATACTCAGCCACAAAAATAAACAACCAAACAAAAAAACTTCTTAACGTGGACTTTGGCCCTTTTAATGTACTGCTGAACTCAGTTTGTTAATATTTTATTGATTTGGGGGATATGGCACTTAAAGTACAAACACTAAAATAAAAAATAAACAAGTGGAACTATATCAAACTAAAAAGCTCTGCACAGCAAAAGGAATGATAAAAAAAAGAAAAAAAGATAAGCCATGGAAAATAAAAAAAATACATGCAAATCATATATCTGATGAGTTAATATCCAAAAGATTAAGAACTAATATAACTCAACTGCAAAAAAACAATTAATCCAATAAAAATATGGGCAGAGGACATGAATATACATTTTTTTCCAAAAATACAAATGAGTTACAGGTACATGAAAAGGTGCTTAAGTTCACTAAGCATTAGGGAAAACATAAAAAAAACACATGAAATATCACCTTATGCCTGGTAGAATGGTTATCATAAAAAAGACAAGAGGTAACAATGCTGGCAAAGATGTGAAGGAAGCAGAAAACTTGTGCACTGTTAGTGGGAATGTAACTTGGGGCAGCTACTATGAAAAACAATATGGAAGTATCAAAACAATTAAATATAGAACTACCATCTGATCAGAAAGTTCACTTCTGGGTATATATTAGATAGAAATGAAGACACTGTCAAAAATATATGTATTTTGCAGCTTTATTTACAACGGGAGACCCAGTGCACGAATTTGTGCACCAGTGGGTTCCGTCGGCCTGGCCTGTGGGGAACAGGCCAAAACCAGCCCTCTGCTATCCCCTGATGGTTCCCGGATTGTAAGAGGGCAGTTCTCAGATGACACACCCCAGAATTGGCTCCCTCATCTCTGGTTCCAGGTGTGTCACCGGATAACTGCAGCTGCCGTCACCACAGCTCAGCAGCTCTTACGTTGAGCATCTGCCCCTGGTGGTTGAGCATCATGGCTACTGGTTGGATAGTCAAATAGTTGGATGGTCACTGGAACCTGGAAGCAATCTATGTGTCCATTGATGGATGAATTAACGTATAAAGTTGATTTATATATATATATATATATATATATATATATATATATATATATACACACACACACACACACACACACACACACACACACACACACAGAATGACATTTTATTTAGTTGTTAAAAACATGAAAATCCTGTCATTTGTAACAATAGCAATGGACATTGAGGGCAGAATGCTAAGTGAAATAAGCCAGAGAGAGAAAGGCAAATACTGGATGATCTCACTTATATGTAGAATCAAAAAAAGAAAAAAACTCATAGAAAAAGAGATTCTATTTGTAGTTACCAGAGGTGGGATGGGGAGTGTGGGAATTGGAAGAAGGCTGTCAAAAGGTACAAACTTCCAATTGTAAGAGAAATAAGTATTGGGGTTTAATGTGCTACATGATGGCTATAGTTAACACTGTTGGATGGTATATTTGAAGGTTACTAATATGGTATATTTTAAGAGTTGATCTTAAAACTTCTCATTATAAGAAAAAAATTTTGTATCTATATTACATGGATATTAACTAAATTTATCATTTCACAACATGCATAAGTCATTATACTGTACACCTTAAATTTATACAATGCTGTATGTTGATCATATCTCAATTAAACTAAACAATAGAATTTAAAAAAGAAAATGTGATGTATTCACATAATGTAAGATTATTCAGCCTTACGGTGAAGGAAGTGCTGCCATTCGCAGGAATATGAAGCAGACTGGAGTGATTGAGGCAGACACAGAAAGACAAAGTCTGGATGATCTTATTTACCAGTATATGTGGAATCTAAAAGAGCCAAACTCACAGAAGCAGGGGTTAGAATGGTTGGGAGCAGGTGAGATGCAGAGGTAATGGTCAAAGGATGCAAAGCTTCAGTTATCCAAAATAAATAAGTTCTTAAGATCCACAATACAGAGGACTGCCAACCACTGACAATGCTGCATTGTGTACTTAAAATTTGCTAAGAGGATAGATCTTAGGTTAACTGTTCTACCACACACACACACACACACACACACACACACACACACACACTAAATAAAGGGACATTAGGAATATTTTGGAAGTGATGAATACATTTATGACCTTGATGTTAGTGATTGTTTCATAGATGTATACTTATCTTCAAATTCATCAAGTTGTATACATTAAAAAATACATTAAATATATGCATTACATGTCAACCATCCCTCAACAAAGCAGTTCAAAACATAGAGCTGAGGCTATCATCATCCAAAGACTTATGTAGGGATGAAGGATCCACTCCCAATTTCACACACATGCCTTTTGACAGAAGACTTTAATTCCTTATTGGCTTTTTTTAAAAATTAAATTTATTTGGGTGGCATCAGTTAATATGATCATACAGGTTTCAGGTGTGGGTTTCTGTTATAAGATCTGTATATTGCACTGTGTGCCCACCACCCAAAGTCAAATCTTCTCCCACCACCATATGTTAGGACTACCTTCATCCCTCTGCCCCTTCCCTCTGGCAACCATTGCACTGCTGTTTATGTTCACAAGTTTCAGTATTATATCCCACATATGAGTGAGATCATGTGGTTCTTAGCCTTTTCTGACTGACTTATCTTTTTGGGCTTTTTGGAGAGACCTCGGTTCTGTGCCACATGGGCCTCTCCAGAAGGGCTGCTGGAGCGTGCTTACGACAGCTGATTCCCCCACAGTGAGTGATCCGAGAGAGGGAGGGGAGCGAGGCAGAGGTTAGGCTGTATTTTACGACCTGGGCTGAGAAGGAAGTTACAATGACCTCTGCCATGTTGTAGTGGTCACATTGTCCAATCCTGATATGTTGTGGGAAAGGGCACTTCACAAGGGTGAATAGCAATTAGGGCCCATCATGGAGGCTGCTTAACAAAAGAGACTGTACCAGTCCTTAAAGCTGGGAATGGTGTGAGACTTAAGAGACAGAATTGCAGTGGGAAAGAAAGTAGAGAAACTTGATAAATGTATAGGACATAGAATTAGTGGAACTTAGTGATTGGTAAAGTATGGGAAAAGGCAAAATTAGACAACCCCATGTTCATAACTTGCATGCCGGAGTGGAAGATAGTACCTTAAAATCAGGAGAAAGAGCAGTTTCAGTGGGAAAAGTTTTTCCCCCCACTTTTCCTTATCATGTCCAGTGATGGCTTTTCTGAATGCTTCTTTCTCTCTTCAACCCGCATCGTATCCTGAGGTTATCTCATTCTCAGCTGAGAATATACCCTGTTTCCCCGAAAATAAGACAGTGTCTTATATTAATTTTTGCTCCCAAAGATGCGCTAGGTCTTGTTTTCAGGGGATGTCTTATTTTTCCATGAAGAAGAATATGGTACACACTTATTGTTGGGAAAAAAAAGGAAATTTATTACCTGTGTGTCCACACAATGTGACCGACTCCTGCCCCGCGCATCTCACTGTCTAATTGTGAGTCAGCCAGACTCCATCAAGGCAGAGTGAGCAGCAGGTGGCAGCTTGTCCTGGTGGTGGCGCGGGCTCTCTGATTAAAAGAGACCTCGCACTTCCTGTCTGCTCCGGCTATGCTGTGGCCAACAGTGTGCTGCACAGTGGCACCCGCCACTATGGCCCAGAGTCCAGAGTTACGGTAACTTTGGGGGGCCTTATTATCGGGGAGGCCTTATGTTCGGGGGAGGCCTTATTATCGGAGAGGTCTTATTTGGGGGGGTGCCTTATATTTCAGCCAGATGCAAAACTGAAAGTAGGTCTTATTTTGGGGGAGTGTCTTAATTTCAGGGAAACAGGGTATTCTCCTTGCTTACAGAGAACATTAGGATGATCTGATGTTTACTTTCATATACTCTCAATCTCACCATCTCAAGATACCATATTTCTTTATTCCATGACATATTTTTTTCATGTTTTAACAGCTCTGAAATCAGGATATGTGTTCTAATCAAGTATGCTTTTGATTCAATGAAATATGGCATATTGTTAATACATCTTTCATGCCTCTGAGAAAATGGAGTTTTTTAAAGAAACAAACAAATGTTTGTCTAGTGGAGCCCTTGTGTCTTGAGATTGTCAACTAACTTCTGTATTTCAGTCTGCCTTCTGCACAGTCTGGCTTTGTATGTTCCCAGATTCACCATCAGGATCCAAGCATAAAGAAGAAACATCAAGAAGAGTGGCAAAGACAAGTGAAATCAAATTGTAGAGGTTTATTTATATTTTTTCAACGCACTCAAGATCCTCCACAATTCCTGTGATGTTTTCACTCCATGCCTTACGCCAGTTGCTGGAAGGCTTCTACTTTAAGACAGTGATAGATGCATTAACAGCAAAACATTTGTGAAGTGTTGGGTGCTTGCCTGGCAGAAGAATAGACAGTACAAGGGAAGGACATCTGATCTCTGACAGCCAGCCCAGACAGCCCAGACCTCCAGCTGTGCTCTCACCTGGCTGTCTCATTCTTCCTGGCAAGAGGCATCTTTTCTATCCTGTAAGAAAGGGTAGTTCCAACAAGGACACTTCATTGTCTAATTAAACCAAAGAGAGCAGGAATCATGAACCATTCTGAGATGGATTTTTATCAACTTGAAACAGTTCAATGCTTCTTTTTCAGGTTCTTTCCCCACAAAACAGTAACTACTCCCAGCTGAAAGTAATCTAATCTAATAAAAGAGTAATATGTAAATTAATCACCACTCTGAGACACCTTAGCCATACCCACCAGCCAAGCCACACCCACCAGCCAATCAGAGTTACTGTATGCAATTTAACCCAGCCAAGATGGCGGCCGGCAGCCACAGAGCTGGAACAAGCAGGCAGCTTGCCCTGGCGATTTGAGAAGCTAAAGGTTCCTGTCTGCCGAGGCCAGCTGTGACAACAAAGTGTCCACAACAAAGTTTCAATTATAGAAGATAAATAAACCTCAGAGACCTGCTTCCAGCCTTGGGCTCAAGGAACCGCTGGGAGCGTGGGTTGTCAGGGGCAACTTGACCAGGGCTCTGGTTAAAGCAACAAAGTTTCAACTTTAGAAGTTAAATAAATTCCAGATACCAGTTTCCAGCCAGGCTCACTACAAATAGCCATCAGCCCCTCAGCTAGGCTGGCCAGGAACCACAGAAGGGACTGTCACCCTGAAGGGTAGTGGCCAGTCTGAAAACGGCCCTCAGCCCCTCACCCAGGCTGGCCAAACCCCCATGGGGTGAGGGTTCCCACTGGGGGGCTTGGCCAGCCTGCAAACAGCCCCTCACCCAGGTTGGCCAGGCATGCCAGCAGGTGGACATCCCCAGAGGGGTCCCAGACTGTAAAAGGGCACAGGCCGGGCTGAGGGACCCTCCTGAGTGCACAAATTTTTGTGCACTGGGCCCCTAGTGTCTTATATAAGTGGGAGATGAGTTCTGCAAAGTTTTGTAGGCTTCCTAGAAACACCAAAGATTTTGTCAGATAAATCTTGGATGTGATAGATTTCTGTATATGATTTTCTAAAAAATATTTTGTATTTATTTTTTTTCTAAATGAGTATGCAAATCATGATAAAGCTTTTATAACTTCACATTTACGTTTTGGGAAATTTTCCTACAGCTTCTTATTACATTTTTTTTTTTAAATATTTTTATTGATTTCAGAGAGGAAAGGAGAGGGAAAGAAAGATAGAAACATTAATGATGAGAGAGAATCATTGAAACAGCTGCCTCCTCCATGCCCCCCACTGGGGATCAAACCCTGACTCCTGGTTCATAGGTCAATGCTTAACCACTGAGCACAACAGCTGGGTATTCTTATTGTACATTCTTACATTTTAATACCATTCCTTTCTTGCTCCAGCTAGTGTTTTTTTCAGCTCCTTTGCAGCTCTTCTTTGCAATCTCTTCTTTGAGCTTCTTCCATTTTTGTGATAAAATATTCATATCCTTACTGTCTATGAACAAAAACCGAAATTTTCTAGATCCTGTTACTTCTTTTACAACTATCTTTTCTTTCCCCTTTGGTTGTCTAACTTAAAAAAAATGATGTAACACCAACTACCTTTCTTTCTCTTCTCAAGCCCTTGATCATCTGGATTTTGTCCTAGTGATTCTTTGAACCTGCTCTTATAAAAGTCCTCACTCCCTAATTGTTAAACCCTTTGGGTTTTTATAATTTTCTCAACATCATTGAATTTTATCCTCTCTATACCTATCTCCACCCCTGATTTTTCTTTTGGTCATCATTTGCTTATTTTTCCCATTGGCCTAAACATATAGTACAGATACTCAATGTGGTTTAGAGGATCTACCATTATCTGGTAAATCATTATATTTCCAGTCTTATCTTTTTCAATTTGCCTCCTTACACCCCATGCATTAGCCAGGCCAAATTACTGTAGCTCCTAAAATATATCAGTCTTATTCTGTCCCATTTTTGACCGTTTTACATGCTGTTCCCCCTTCTGGAACATTTTCTCATATTTACTATTCTTATTTTTATTGTGCTATTATTACATGTTTATTTATCTCTGTCCCATCTTAAAGTCCAAGCCCCTAAGAGTATGCAATGCCTCTCCCTGAGTAGTTGTTCAGGGATTGACTATGTGCATTATGCAAAAATTAATGCAGCATTTGATCCTCCCACCAGTGCCCTCAAGGACTCTTTTCTTTCTTTTCCTTTTGGACTTAGTCTTGTTTAATCCCCTCATATCTCTTCACACATCTTAGTGGCTTCCTGTCTTACCTCTGTTCCACAGTCTTTCTCTCCCACCGTTTGGCACACAGCTTCAGACTGTTGTTCACAAGGTACAATTTTGACCGTGCCACTTCTTTGCTAAATAATTTTCAGTGACTCCTCAATGCCTGTATTATAAAGGTCAAAATCCTTAACACACAATTATAAACTTCCAGGCCGTGATAATATACTTTCCTAGTCTTGTCTTTCACTAGTCTGTTCTACTAATGTCACTCTAGTAAGCAGCCTGCCTGCTCCATGATTTTCTGTTCAAGCTGTTCTCGTCCCTAGTCATGAGAGCAACTTCCTCTCCCTCTAATGAAATCTTACCCATGCTTCAAGGCTCGGCTCTGTTGCCACTCCTCCATAAAATCTCCCTCACTGCTCTCGGAGACACCACAGTTTCTTTCCCCTGTGACCCCAAAGCACTTTGTTGTTACGTCCTTCGATATGTGTACACCCTGCCTTCTGTTAAGGACTTTTTAAATGGGAATTTGCAATTCAGTGATAAGGTAAGAATGGGTCTTATTCATTTTTATATTCCCCAGAGTTCCTTGTCCACAAGTGTTTAATAAATGTTTGTTGAATGAAGTGTGGTAATTAATTAAATATATTAAGACTTAATGCTGAGGTTTAAATCACAGTAAGTTATATATTTTACTTTTCATCCAAAGAAACTGTGGATGGTAACTACACTCAAAAACTAGTGGTAGGTATGTTAGAAGTCTTTAATACTTTTTAAAAAATATATTTTATTGATTTTTTTTTTACAGAGAGGAAGGGAGAGGAGATGGATAGAGACTTAGAAACATCGATGAGAGAGAAACACTGATCAGCTGCCTCCTGCACACCCCCTACTGGGGATGCGCCCACAGCCAACGTGCATGTCCTTGACCAGAATCGAACCTGGGACCCTCCAGTCCGCAGGCCAATGCTCTGTCCACTGAGCCAAACCAGTTAGGGCAGTCTTTAATACTTTTATTTAAAGTAATAAGACTATCCCTAATTTATAGGGGGAAATAAAAGATTAGCTTAATCTTAATTAATCAGGATAAGAAATCTATGAAGCCTTTAAAATATCATAATAAATAACATGAATATTAAACATGTTTCCTATGTGTAAAGATTAATTTAAAAATAGAGTGGCTAAAGCATTCAGCAACAAATGAGGCTCATGTAGCATTTCAAAAAGTTTCCTCAGTTACGTCTTCAAACTCTTCATATGCTGTAAGGTTGTCCACGGATACAAATGGTCCTTCTGTCATATTCTGCAAGAGTGACAATTTCTTTTGGACTCAGCACTTAATATAATAGTGCTGCTTAAAGAAGCGCCAGTGCTGCAATATAACAAACGGGGCTCCATAATTTTCTTTCAATTTCTTCATTCTGTGTGTGACCTTGAAAAAAGTTGTCTCACCTCTTTAGAAGGGAGATGCCTCATTAGCAATATGCAGATACTAACACTTTATCTGAATGAGAACAGGAGCTTGCTTAGGTGAGCTACAGTACTCTCTTATTTGTCACCTCCTCTGAAACACTCACCTAGTCATGGGTACCTTAATCTCTCAGAAAGAATTCCTCCAACATCATCAGTGCCATCAGGATCACCAATGCTCTAATGACGGTTGATGGAGTACTCAACAGCTCAGAATGCATGGAGCGTACTGGTAGACTTCATTCTCTGCCTGCCCTAGAAGCAGTCTCTAGATAAGGCAGAGAAATAAGGAAAGGTTGCAGACAAGGCAGAGATATCTATGCCCTTGCTGTGTCTAAGGATGGTCAAACATTAATCTTTCACAAGAGATTGTCTTTCAGATAAAGGGATTCAGTTCAATGAACAACCCCCAAGGATGGACTCAGGCCAATCTAGCATCTGCCGTAGAGCAGGCACATCCCCCCGAGCTGCTTCAGGACAATAGCCAGGAAGTATTTTTTCTGCTAGAATGAAACTCATGTGGGAAGTCTCCCCTGAAATACAAGCCCCAAACATACTGTCTTCTGCAAGTGACAAAACTTATATTTGCTCATTAACAGGGTTCATAGTCACTTTTCAGCAGATCTTATTTCAAATTGCGTGTTCTCAGGCATGAATGAAGGCGCTTCTGAAATTTAATCAGGCACAACAAAATGATATGCACTGTCCCCATGATAACAGTGTGGACATGATGGAGACATTTTAAAGCAAACTACGTTTTAATGATCTCAACCCCTTTTCAAAGAGATCTATAGGAAACTACAAGTGGACTTGGAGCAATCAAATCATCATTTCCTAAGCGGCTGCCGCCTTTGCCAACCCTAAACAGTTATTGTCAGCCACATCTTTTGATCCCCTGTCTCTAAGGAGGCACTATGCTTGAGGAGATAACATTGGAACACTGAAACATTTCTTCTTTCCAGTGGGACTGATAGCTTCTGTCTCCTGAATGGGTGAGAGACTGACAAATATGGAGATGAAACAAAACCTACCTGGGACAGCCAAATGGTTTTCTGTACAAAGCTTGGGCGAATGGATATTTACAACAAATCACAGCTTGACAGAAAATATTTTTTATGTACTCATGGGCAAGTAGAGTGCAACAGGACTGCATACATGTCTTCTTTTTCCCCTTTTATTGTGGGAAGAACACTTAATATGGGATCTACCTTCTTAACAAATTTGTAAGTATAGTATTGTTAGCTATGGGTACAATTTTGTACAGCAGATCTCCAAACATTTTGTACAACTACTATGTACTTATCTTACATAGTTGAAACTTTCTACCTGCTTAACAATAGCTCTCATTTGTTCCTCCCCAGCCCCTGGCAACCACCATTCTACTTTCTGCGTCTCTGAGTTCCATTGACTAATCTGAATGCTCACAGAACTGGAACCATGCAATGCTTGTCCTTTGGTTACAGGTTTATTTCACTTAGCATACTGTCCTCCAGGTTCATCCATGTGGTTGCATATGGCAGGGTTTCCTTCCTTTTTTAGGTTTGAAAAATATTCTATTGGGTGTTTATACCACATTTTATTCATCCACTCATATATAAATGGGCATTTCGGTCATTTTTATACCTTAGCTATTGTGAATGATGCTGCAATAAACACAGGAGTGCAGATACTGCTTTGAGATGCCTCACAGCACATCTTTTCATGATCCTGGTGACCATTTGTGTCTTCTTTGCAGAAATACCTATTCAAATCCTTTGTCTATTGTAAAATTATATATATATATATATATATATATATATATATATATATATATATATATATATTGGTTTCAGAGAGAAAGGGAGAGGGAGATAGAAATATCAATGATGAGAGAGAATCATTGATTGGCTGCCTTCAGCATACTTCCTACTGGGGATCAAGCCTGCAACCTGGGCATATGCCCTGACCAAAATCAAACCTTGGACCCTTCAGTCTGCAGGCCAATGCTGAGCCAAACCAGCTAGGGCCCTGTTGTCTATTTTTTAATCAGTCTTTTTGTTTGTTTGTTTAGTCTTTTTGTTTTTGCTATTGAGTAGTAGTAGTTCCTTATATACCAATCCCTCATCAGATATATAATATGCAAATATTTTCTGCCGTTCTCTAGGTTGTCAATAGCTTGTTGATTATTTCCTTTGCTGTACAGAAGATTTTTGTTTGATATAGTCCCACTTGTCCATATTTGCTTCTGTTGCCTGAATTTTTGGAGTCATACCCAAGAACTCATTGCTAAGACTAATGTCATGAAGCTTTCCTCCTGTTTTCTTCTAGGACTTTTATAGTTTTAGTTGTTAAGTTTAATTATTTAATTCATATTGAGCTAATTTTTGTGTAGGGTGTAACATAAGGGTCCAATTTCATTCTTGTGAATGTGTATATCCAGTTTTCACAAAGCAATTTGTGGAACATACTATCCTTTTTCCATTGTGTATTTAAAGATCAAATTGGCTATATATGCATGGGTTTATTTCTGGGCTATTTATTCTGTTTCATTGGTCTATATGTCTAGTTTTATGCCAGTTTCTTACTGTTGGTTTTTTTAAGGTCCTGTTATCTCTTTATTATCTCTTGCATTCATCCATATTCTTTTTTTCCATTTTAAAATCATTTTTATTTTTCAACTGCAGTTGACAAACATTTTTATATTAGTTTTAGGTGTACAACCCAGTGATTAGAAATTATATAACTTACTAAGTGATTATCCTGCTAAATCTTGCACCCATCTGACACCATACCTAGTTATTAGAATATTATTGACTATATTCACTGTACTGTATTTTATATCCTAATGACTATTCTGTAACAACCAATTTGTACTTTTTAACCCTTTCACCCTTTTCACTCATCCTCTCAACCCCTTCTCATCTGGCAACCATCAAAATATTCTCTGTGCCCTGACTGGTTTGGCTCAGTGGATAGAGCATCAGCCTGTGGACTGAAAGGTCCCAGGTTCGATTCGGGTCAAGGGCCTATACCTTGGTTGCGGGCACATCCCCAGTGGGGGGTGTGCAGGAGGCAGCTGGTCGATGTTTCTCTCTCATCGATGTTTCTAACTCTCTCTCTCCCTTCCTCACTATAAAAAAATCAATAAAATATATTTTAAAAAATTCTCTGTATCTTTGCATCTGTTTCTGTTCTACTTGCTCATTTTGTTTTTAGATTCAATTGTTGATAGATATGTGTTTATTGCCATATTGTAGTTTATACTTTTTTATCTTTTTTCCCCTTCTTCTTAAAGAAGAACCTTTAATATCTCATAAATACTGGTTTAATGTAAATGAACTCCTTTAGCTTTTTCTCATCTGGGAAGTTCTTTATCTGTTCTTTTATTCTAAATGATAGCTTTGCTGGGTAGAGTAATCTTGGTTGTAGGTCCTTGCTTTTCATCACTTTGAATATTTCTTGCCACTCTCTTCTGGCCTGCATAGTTTCTTTTGAGAATTAAGCTGCCAGTCTTATGGGAGTTCCCTTACAGATAACTAAGTGCTTTTATCTTGCTGTTATTCTCTCCTTATCTTTAACCTTTTGCATTTTAATTATGATGTGTCTTGGTTTGGGTCTCTTGGATTCATCTCATTTGGGCCTCTCTGCACTTCCTGGATTTGTATGCCTATTTCTTTCACTAGGTTATGGAAGTTTTCTATCATTATTTTTTCAAATAGTTTTTTTATTTCATGCTTTCTCTTTTCACCTTCTTGCAGACCCATGATGTGAATGTTGGTATGCTTGAAATTGCCCCAGAAGTTCCTTACACTATCCTTACTTTTTTGGATTCTTTTTTCTTTTTGCTGCTCTAACTAGGTGTTTTCTACTTCCTTTTCTTCCAAATCACTGATTTGATTCTCAACTTTATCTACTCTATTACTTATTCCCTGTAAATTATGCCTAATGTCGGTTAATGTATCCTTTAGTTCTGACTAGTCCTTTTTTTAACCTATTGAGGTTATAACTAAGTTCATTCAGCATCCTTATAACCAGTGTTTTGAACTCTGCATCTATTAGATGGCTTGTTTCCACTTCGTTTAGTTCTTTTTCTGCGGTTTTGTTCTGGGTTTTGTTGTTTTTGTTTGTTTTGTTTTCATTTGGGACACATTTCTTTGTCTCATTTTGGCAGCCTTCCTGTGTTTGTTTCTATGTGTTAGTTATAACTCATTTATCTCCAAGGCTTAATAGAGTGACATAATGCAGTAGGTGTTCAGTGGCACAACCTCCCAGATCACCCAAATTTGGCATTTGAGGTGCACCTCCTGTGTGGGTTACATAAACCCTCCTATTACAGTTGAGCCTTGATTGCTGTTGGCATGTCAATGGGAGAGATTTACCCCCCAGGCTGATCAGGTGCAAGAACTGGCTGCAACCATTGACCTCTGAGCCCTTGGAGGATCAGTTGTGCAGGGTCCACACAACAAAGCAAAACTTGCTTCTGTGGGGCTCTGGTGCCAACTGAGTCTGTTCCTTGAGTGTGTCACTTGTGAAAATGATTGGGTGGTGGTGCTTTGAGTTGGTCTGAAGCTGCCCACTGAGTGTGCTGCCTCTGAAGCCTCTCAAGAGATCCAGCCAAGGTCAATCACCACTGATGTTCTGCCTGGGGCCACCTAGCATGAGCTACAAAGCAATATGCAAATGGCTGCTAATTGTTCTGGGCGTGGAAGTGCCCAGTTTAGGCCAAACTGCCAACCAAGGTTGGCTGCTGTTAGTGCTGAGCCTGTAGCCATTTAGTGAGGGCTACCAGGTTCACTGAGGCCAGATGCTCCTATTTTAGAGATTTTAGTAAAATCTGAAGCATGAACCAAGACAGGCCATTCTTATGGTAAAGCCATTAGAAAAACGGGTGGGTCTGAAAGTTGGGTGGAATAGGGCCTAGGGAATAATTAGAGCAGAGTGAACAGTGTGAGTCAGGTTGATGGAGATTGAGATATGGTGCTTGCATGCTAGCTCTGTTGGGGAAGAACTCATCAAAAGAATAATGGCCTCTGGTAGCACTTCTGTCTGAGAGCGAGCTGCCCATTCCCCCATCTCTTACCCTAATATCAAACAATTCAATTTCTCCCTGTATGTCTCTGTATCCTTTCAAGCTGCTGCCCCAGTGCTGAAGCTCAGAGGAAGTGAGTCTGAATAAATACATGCACAACCCTTTAAGAGAAACTGCCCGGTACTACAGCATCCCCCATGTCACTGAACCACAATCCTCACTGGTCTTTATACCCAGAAGTTATGAGGACTTCTCTTCCTGGCACTGTAACCCTGAACTGGAAGTCCTGGTGTGGGGTGGGATCCCTTGCTCTTCAGGGATGGGTACCTACACAACTAAGATATCCCTCCCAATTTTTATTGGCACCAGCCCATTCCCCCCTCCACATCTTCCCCTCTCCTATTAGTCTCAATGTATCTTCTCTTTTAATTCTCTAGTTGTAGGACTTCCATTCAGCCAGATTTTAGGCAGTTCTGAATAATGGTTGTTCTGTAGTTTAGCTGTAATTTTGATGTGGTTGTGGAAGGAGGTGAGTATCATGTTTAACTATGCCACCATCTTGACCAGAAAAGTACCATACTGTTTTAATTCTTATAGCTTTGTAATATATTTAGAAATCAAGAAATATGATGCCTTCAACTTTGTTCTTTTTTTCTCAAGATTGCTTTGGCTATTTGGGGCATTTTGTGGTTCCACATGAATTTTAGGATTTTTATCTCTTGGTAAAAATGTCATTGGGATTTTGATAGGGATTGCAATGAATCTGTGATTGCTATGGGAAATACAGACATTTTAAACATATTAAAACTTTCAATCCATGAGCTTGGGATGTCTTTCAATTTATTTATTTTTTATTTAATTTATTTTACCAGTATTTTATAGTTTTCAGTGTAAAGGTCTTTCATCATTTTGGTTAAGTTTATTTCTAAATATATTATTATTTTAGACTAGGGGCCCGGTGCACCAACGCCCTGCCACCTCTTTCCCGCTCCCCAATGCCCTGCAAAGAGCCTGGGAAGCCCACAAAGCAGGCCGCTGACCCTACCACCTCTTACCCGCTTCCCGGTGCCCTCCAACCCTGCCGCCTCTTACCCGCTTCGTGGTGCCCTCCAACCCTGCCGCCTCTTACCCGCTTCCCAGTGCCCTCCAACCCTGCCGCCTCTTACCCGCTTCTCG
>PVJC01020505.1:0-29134 GCA_004026665.1 Murina feae
CCCAGACCAGGAAGCAGGGACCACGTGGATTTACAGCCTCTTCACCTCTGACAACCTTGCCTTCCACATTTACTTAACCAACACCAAGGGCCTCCTCTGGGCCAGGACTAGTCTAAGGTTCAATCATCCTCACTTTACAGCTGAGGAAAGAGAAGCCTGGAGAGGTTGGGTATTGACTTATAAAACTATACAGGTGTGATGATTGATAATAAACACATACTTGGTCTTTATCTCTGTTTCTGTCCCAGGGCTCCTAAAACCCTTGGAATTTCCTAAGAGATGACAGTGACAAAAATCGTCTTTTGTTATGTCAACGAGATGTCTTTAGGAAAGTACCTAAAAATGGGGGCTGGTTGCCAGGAGAACCAAACACTTCATTAGTCAGTCCCACACCCCTGACTTCCTGGGAGGGGAGAGGGGCTAGAGGTTGAGTTCAAACACCAAAAGACAACAATTTAATCAATTATAATACCTATGCAAAGAAACCACCATTAACAATCCAAAAGGATGGAGTTTGGAGAACTTCCAGGTTGATAAGCACATGGAGATCCCCAGAGAGCAGTATGCTCAGAGAGAACCTAGAAGCTCGAGAGCATGTGCACACACACACTGCCCCACCCCACCCCACCCCATACCCCATCCTATGCCTCACCTCCACATGGTCATTTGTTCCTGAGTTCATATTTTTTAATACTAAACTGGTAATCTAGTAAGTAAAATGCTTTTCTGAGTTCTGTGAGCCACTCAAGCAAATTAATTGAACCCAAAGAGGGGGTCGTGGTAACCTCCAATCAGTAGCTGGTCTATCAGACAACCTGGACTTATAATTGGTAGCTGAAGTGGGGGGAAGGCGGTCTTGTAAGACTGAGCCCTTAACCTGTGGGATTTTATGCTACCTCCAGGTAGACAGCGACAGAATCAAACTGTAGGATACCCAGCTGGTGTCTGAGAATTGTTTGATGGTGTGTGTGTGTGTGTGTGTGTGTGTGTGAGGGGGAAACCCCCACAGTGGAACTGGGTGCATAACTGTAGGAATCCTGCACCATGTCACAGCTAGTAAATGCAGAGCAGACTTTGATCCCAGCTAGCTTTAGACTACAGCTGGGATCTAGGCTCTAACTCTAGAGTCCACTCTTATCCACGGTTATGCTGACTTCTGTACATAAAAAGGAAAGCTCATTTAGCTCAAACCTGGAAAATTTTAAGAACAGATTCTTGGATCACATCTACAGAAACTGATCACATCTAGCGCCACAGAGCTGGGCTGAGCCTAGAATTACATTTTTTGCAAAGAGATTTCCCAAGTTTCCCTGATGAGCAGCCAGCGTGTATGGGAGACAACCAATTGATGTCTCTCTCACATCAATGTTTCTCTCTCTGTGTATCTCCCCCTCCCTTCCACTCTTTCAAAAAAAAGAAATCAATGGAAAAAATATCCTCAGATGAGGATTTTTAAAAAAAAGACCCTGCCCTCACCTAACCTCCAATCCAGTTGGGAGAGACTGGACCACCCTCTGAAAAGGCAGGTAACAGTTAAACAGAAAACCATGAGAACTGCCAGGCACATGATAGTAAGTGCTGCAGACATTCAAAGGAAAAAGAAATTGCTGGACTGTAGGTTTGTCTAAAAAGACTTTCAAGGATAAATTTAAGCTGGTTCTTCAGATATGATTATATTCTTTACGATAGGCTGACTTGGAACCAATCAGTGTCCAGGTAAAACTGACCCTGTCATCTACATATAACAGTATTTTCTATTATGTCTCCATTGTTCCTCTTGTAAGTGCCAAGAGGAACAATAGGCTGGCCAACTCTGCCCACTGTCGTATGTTGAGCCAATGCCGTAAGGGTGCCATATGCCATAATTCCAGTACAATTTGGTTGCAAAAGCTTAAATTAAATCAGTACTATTGTTATGCTAAAATAGAGACTTATGCAGTTAAAAACAGAGTAATGGCTCCTTTACAATAGTGGAGAATACTATATGAGCATGTAACCTGACTTTCCCAACAAATTATTCAGACCCAATGAATTCCTGGGTCCTCATCTCAGCCTTGTCAGTAGGTGGATAAATGTAAACTACTTGGGTAGAAATTAAACTTGTTTATTTCTGCGTTCTTGCAGAGTCCCATGACCTTTAAGTGCCCCTGTCCATGTTGACTCTCAGGACTCAAGGTGACTGAGCACAGTCACAGCGCCTGGATGATGGCCTCGGGCCACAGGGCACTGAATGAATTCAAGGAAGCAAGTGCTTAGGAACACATCCTGAAGACAACTCCGATCCCTGGCTAGTCACTGCTCACTGGGCTCTTTCAGAAGGAGGGAGGACAGGCAAAGGAGGAGGGACTCAGAAGCAGACCTCAGGCCACATGGAATAAGGGCCAAGAGGAAGAATGTCCAAGCACAGATATTTAACTAGACAGCCCTGACCCATGTGGGAAGCAGTTTAATAAATCAACCTGCCCTGACCGGTTTGGCTCAGTGGATAGAGCGTCGGCCTGCGGACTGAAAGGTCCCAGGTTGGATTCTGGTCAAGGGCATGTACCTTGGTTGCAGGCACATCCCCAGTAGGGGGTGTGCAGGAGGTAGCTAATCGATGTTTCTCATTGATATTTCTAACTCTCTATCCCTCTCCCTTCCTCTCTGTAAAAAAAAAAATCAATAAAATATATATTTAAAAATAAATAAATAAACAAATCAACCTAACACAGTGCACTTCCAAAACTCAGATGCTAGCCAATTTATTTCAGTCTGAAGGGCATTTCTGAATTTTCCTTTTAAAGATGGCATTCACACAGAAGTATCAAGTTCAAATTCATATCCTGTTAAGATTCAGCTTATGCAGTTGTGAGAATTTAGACATTTTTTAGCTTTCGGCTTCAGTTCCTTCATCTACAAAAAGAGCCAATCGGACTGGATAATCCCTAGTCCGGTAAACATGATTTTTAAAGTGGGGGCATCACAATTCAGAAAAATCAAGAAGAAGCACCATAGAGTCCAAACAGAGTGAAGGCCTGGTGAATCTCTGGAAAATTAGTGGTGATCAAAAAGTTCCCCCCCCAAAAATTGGGATAAATCCAGAATTATTCCACAGGAATATTTCTTACAGCTCTCCCTCTTCTGGGTTCTGCCCTACAGTCATACATAGATCTGTATAATCTTCCCACAGAAGAGCCAAGAGTGATGATTCATAGGACGGGCATAGCCACAGCTACCTTCCCATACTTTCTACCTGGGAGGGTGGGGGATAGGAGTGGTGGTGTGTGACTCAGGCTTAAGTACCTAGAGAAATGAAAGATTCCAAGGCTTTCAGACCCTGGCCTCAGTAACTCAGCCAACCCTCTAAATATTTTGAAGTCTGAAACTTCTTTAATATACAGTCTAAAAACCTGAGTGACGTTTTATAGTCTCCACTTCAGTTTTATAGTGCTGAACGTTTGAGGAATACACAATATGTTTTAAGGCTGTCAGACACAGTATTATTCTATTATAAAATCTTAACTAGAGTTTAAGTTGTTAAGTAGTCAAACGGCATTGTAGAAAATTTAACCCAGAAAAGTGTACGGTGGTTTCTAGTGCAGTGCATTCATCTGATACTCCCACACATCTTTGATATTTTACTTCTCCTAACTCAAAGTCCCTCGTTCACTAAATTCTTTTGTTATAAATCTAATTAAAGCCAGATTAAAGATAAATTGTTTTGAAAATGGGTTTCATAAATGTGACTCAGAGTTTAAAACATCAATTACCCAAACTACAATAACTTTTGGCTTTCCTCTTTGGCAGTCTTAGAATCACAGAATGTTTTAACATCTGAATAGTAGCTGGCACATAGTAGGAATTCACTTACTCTTTCTAAGTTTCTCACCATTAACAGCTACCATTTGATCAGCAAGTAAACAGGTCAGTCAGGAATTAAACCCTTTGCATGTTATCTCTCAATCCTCACAACAACACGAATTAAGCAGTAATATCTCTGTTTTACAGATAAAGAAACTTAGGCTCGAAGTAAAACAACAGCTACTAAATGGCCGAGAGCGAATTTGAGCTCAGGTCTCTCACCAGAAATCCTCCCACTGAACTTGTCCAGAGAGTGCAAAGTTTAGGGTCTAGACCTCACTGGCTGTTATTTACACCCACATCCATTACTGACAAAGATGACAACAGATGTGGGTATGGCCTGTGTGTGCCGGTTACCCTGAGAGGACAATGCTGTGTCTGAAGCTGAAATACTTGACCAAAAGAAGTTGGGCAGGAAGGGGTATTTGACATACACCACAGCCCCCTAGAGTGTGGTCAGTGCCATACTCCAGGCGCTAGGGAACCATCTTCAAGTGGGCCTGTCCCTCTCTGAGGGTCTGACCAGTCCCTCTGTTACCCCTAAGAAGGGCATTTCTAGAAGGCATCACACCGCAAACACAGGCTTATTCTCACCCTAGGGAGGATTTGCAGCAACTCTTACAGCCAGGAAGTCCACCAGCAGTAACAAGTTGTCGCGAGCATGCTGCTAACCTTGGTGACAACACAGATTCCTGGCTACAATCACGTATTTGCACATCTCCCATCCCAAGGACGTGCTCTTGCCCCCATACTTCCCCTTGAAAATGTTTGAACAAGCACTTCAAGGAAGCCACCAGCTCCAGTAGGCATCTGACTGCAGAGAGAAAATGCCAAGGACAGTGTATTCCCCCTGCTGGCCCGGTCACTTCTGCACTAACAAGTCCAAATTCTCCGTATGGGTAGCTACACATCTAGGCACTCCTCAGTATGCAGAGACACTGACCGTCCTCCATTAACTAACTCAACAGAAACCACCTTTCATTTCAGATTTACAGCTTAACAATTCTTTCCAAAGCAGATACATGCAGCTGGCCAAACCTGCACACCACTGGCCAGAGGCCTCCCCACCCCCAGCTAATTCCTTTACTTAACTAACAGGTGTTTTAAAAAATCGAAGATTCAGGGGCCCACAATATTCACCTATTCCAAAGTTCTTAATTGCTGGAATCAAAATCTAAAATCCCATTCCCCTCTCTTGACTGTGCCTGCACTTTGCTTTCTCCACTCTGTTAATCCTGGAAGAACCTCAATTCAACTAAAGTCGCGGGAGGGGGGGGGGGGGCGGAGACGCTTTGGTGAGTTTATTTTTCGGTAGCACAGATCAGGAATGCAGCCCCACTGCGATTAAGTCCACTAAGCTCCCAAACACCCCTCTCTCCAACCTAAACAGTTTGATCATGTGGGAACCAAACACTAAGAAGAAGAAGAAGAAGAAGAAGAAGAAAAAAGGAGAGGCTGAGAGCACCGGTCTCCACTTTCTCCTGGGAGGCGCCCGGCTAATGCCGTGGTGGAAGGGGGCTGTCACTTGCAAACCTGGCTTGCAAAGCGCCAGGCCAGATCGGACATGTTGCTTTCACCCCTCGGCCGGGCCTGCCCAATGCAGGCGCCCAAAGGGTCGCGGGTGCCGCCGGGTGCTTTGGGGCCTGGGCTGGGGGCATGGCTGGAGCACACGGTTCGGAGGGGCTGGTTTTTTCTCTGCAGACATGGTCCCTCGAGCAGGTGCTGGGTGGGTTCCATCGCTTTCTTTAGGGAGGGGGTGTTAGGTATCTCGGGCAGGAGCACCCGCCCGCGGGGAAAAGCCACACGGGACACGATGAGAAGTGACTTTCCAACTTGTGCGGGTTGGGTGCTCCGTAAGTTTGGAAAAGGCCTGGCTCTTCCTGGAGCAACACTCCCAGTAGCCCCCCTGCAGCAGCACAGCGACCCTGCAGCCCAAGTCAGCCCGCCCCAGCACACACGTGAAGCTCCGCGAAGCGTGCCACCTGCCGGGTTCCCGGCAAACATGCCCCGAGGGAAGGACCACCGGAAAGTACTCGTTTAAAACAAAAACCAAAAAAAAGTAAAATTCTCGGAGCAGAGAACAGACCCGCCTGGCACCGGGGCCGCGGTGCGCAGGGGTCGGCCCTCGGGGTCTCCTCCCGCCCGGGATGCAAGTGGGGAGGCTCCGGGCGCTCCAGGCGGAGCCGGGGCCGAGCGCGCGGGCCGGCGGAGTCCAAGGCGGGCAGCCGAGGGGCAGGGCGGCCGGCGGGACCAGGGGGCCGGCGCCCGGGTGGGGAGGTGGGGGGTGGGGGGGGTGGGGAGAAGATCGGTGAACTCACAGCCGCTTGTCCTCGGGCTGCAGCTGCCAGTGCATGGCCAGCGAGAAGCCGAAGAGGCTCCCGGGGTCCCCCGTTTTCCGGATCACATTGTCCTCGCGGGTGTCCAAGTTGAAGGCAGCGCCGAGCCGGGGCAGCAGCCCGGCCGACAGGTAGAGCAGCCACAGCTGCCCCGCGGCCGCCATAGGCAGGTCGGCGCGCCGGGACGCGAGCGGGGGCTGCGAGGGGCACGGGCGCCCTGCGCTCCGGGCCGGGTTCGAGGCTGCGGCGTTGCAGAGACCGCGGCCACCTCGGTCTGCTCTGGCCGCCCGGCCGGCCCCACCCCCGGGACGAGTCGCGCTCTCGGCCAGGCCGCTCCCCCGCGCAGGCAGCTCCCACCGCTGAATGAGCCCGTTGTTCTCTGGAGACTCGCAGGCGTTTTATCAAGTGACGAGGCCGCCGGCCCCGCCCCTCCCCACCCCGCTGGCCCCTCCTCGCGCGCCGGCCTCGGCCTGCCGCCCGCACCTTCCCCGCGGGCCCGGCAGCGGTGCACCTTCCCCCCGCCGGGTGCCGGTACCCCGCCGCCCGGCCGCCCCCGACCTGGCCCGGAAGCAGCGGCGCGGGAGGCGAGCGGACGGGCTCCGGCCGCGCAGCCCCCTCCGGGGGGTCCTCCTGGAACCGAGCACGTGGATGCGGTTGCCGATCGGGCGCAGAGCCAGAAAGGCGTTCACTACCTGTTCGCAGAGGAAAGTGCTGGGGAGGCGCCGGCGCTAGTCGCCTGGAGCGGCGTGTTTTCGCAGACCGAGGCCCACGTGCGAATGCAGACTTCATTCAATCGTGCATTCGTTCATTCATTCATTCCGCGCGCGTTTGCTTGTGCACGAGTGTTTGTGGAGCGCGTGGCGCACGCCGCCGGAGATTTGGGGAGTAGCGCTGCATAGATTGTTCTCGGCTCTCAAAAAAAACGATAAAGGCACAAGCTTTGATGATACTGTGCAACTTCCAGCGCGCAGCTATTCTCTCATTCGCTCCTCCTGACACTTCTGTGAGATGGGTATTTTCTGTCTTAGCCCAGAAAACGGCAGCTCAGCCTTGGCCAGAGCTTGTGGGAGAAGCCATACTGGTGTCAGCAACTGAAAAGTTGGTCTCCAGGTGTGCTGAGGCTGGGAAGGCCCTGCACAGTAAAGGGTGGGTTGTTGCAAGTGGACCCCCCGCAAGCTCAGGAACGCTTCCTCCCTGCCCCCCAGTTCCCAGGACTAGTGGTAAGAACTTCCCTCCAAGAGGCGGTTCTGAGCTCTGTGTGGGTGGCCTAGAGGGTCCTGCCTCCAGGAGATGGTGACCCCTGGGGTGACTTTATCCTGTAGTGGTTCTGAGGAGGGAAAATTCCAGTGAATTTGGATGACAAAAAAAATTTACATTTTTTTAACCTCTGACATTTAGCATTTCCTTTCATTATGAATGAAGGTTATCCCACAGTGACCGAAGGATAAGTATCTATGACTCCAGTAGAACCCGCAGGTTCTTTACATCACAACACAGTTGTTGCAAATAGCTTACATGTCAGCAGTTACTAAGCAGACCCTCAGCTAGACCTTATGTCAGATGTCAATTAAAAAGTGTGTGTACTGCCGGCTGGCATGGCTGAGTGTGACCTATGAACCAGGAGGCCATGGTTCAATTCCTGGTCAGGGCACATGCCCAGCTTTCAGGCTCGATCCCCAGTGTGGGGCCTGCAGGAAGCAGCCGATCAATGATTCTCTTTCATCATTGATGTTTCTATCTCACTCTCCCATTCCCTTCCTCTCTGAAATAAATATATATATTAAAGTATGTGTATTGCTATAGTACAAATTTTTAAACATTGTGTTAAATGTATTTCAATATAATTGGTTTTCATGTAATTTATGCATTTAAAAACCTTGTTCTGGCCCTGACTGGTTTGGCTCAGTGGATAGTGTCGGCACCTGTGGACTGAAGGGTCCCGGTTCGATTCTGGTCAAGGGCATGTACCTTGGTTGCGGGCACATCCATGGTGGGGGGTGTGGGGGGGGACAGCTGATCGATGTTTCTCTCATTGATGTTTCTAACTCTCTATCCCTCTCTCTTCCTCTCTGTAAAAACAAACAAAACAAACAAAAAACAAAAAAAAACAATGAAATATATTTTTTAAAGAAAACAAAACAAAAAATCTTGTTCTGAAAAGGGGTTTATGGTCTTCAGCAGCCTGTCAAAGGGGTCCCCTGGGATAAAAATGGTTAAGACAGTGCTAGGCCAGAGGCTCCTGGGGTCCAGGAGCAGAGAGCAGTCCCAGGGAAGAGCTGGAGCTCTGTGTGTGCACGTGGGGTGGGGAGAGGTGCCTCGATGGTATCTGTACCAAAGGAGCAGCTAGTGCTACAGAGAAAAGCCCCCTGAACATCATCAATGGCTCACAGGTGGTGACAGCAGCCAAAGTGAATCCCTCAGCATAGTTGGGAGTAACTTATCTGCTAATCAATAACTCTAGTCATATGCATCCAAAGTGGGATGCAGTGGGTTCCAGTTTAATAGACAGTCTAAGCCGTCACATGGTTTTAACGAATGTGTGATAACCTTGATAAGCTGAGAAACTGTTGAAGACGATAAACTAGTAAACTAGGAAATACCTGCAATATGGTTTTTCATGCAAGTTGGTTGCAAGTTTGCCTTTCCTCTTCATGTTAAACACATGCTATTCGAGAGAGACAGGTCCAAGCTATTATACAGCACAGTGAACCTCACTGGAGGATGGCACTCAAGGGGGCCACTGATAGAACTGCCATAGTTGAAGTACTTCTGAGCTGGTTAATAAAAGCCTTGTCCTGAGTTCCCTAAGTTCAACTACATCCTACCCGCCTGGCCACTCCCCTAGGACACACCAGCTTCCCCACAATTCAGCAACTAAGGAGCTAATCCCTTAAGCCCTAGCACTGCAAAGGCTCCTTCTGATTGGGTGTCCCTGTGTCACACCAGCTGTTAACTATACTGAACATCACCCCTTGCTTCCAAAAGTCATTTTCTTCCCAAGATATTTAGTAGATGATGTTTGAATAGCCCAGGGTTATCTACTTGATCCCAACTACTGATTGTGCTCAAGTTGAAATCTTAACGTTAAATTTAAATATAGCAATAAAATATGGAGTGCTACTGAATTGAATGATGCTGTGTAAGAGAAGGAAGGGATCAAAAAAAGCAAGGGTGAGAGACTTGTTCTGGAGTGAGCTGAGTGCCCATCACAGATGAAAAAGAGCCACATGGCCACCTTCTACCCAGTTCCTGCCTAGGGTGCCAAACATACTTGAAGTTGAGTGTAACTCAAGGACTCAACAATAATCTCATTGAAGATGGTCAGCTCTTCCTGGCTGATTAACTGTAACAATAAAGTTTTTGTGAATCAGTTGTCCTTTCCGTGGCACAGACATAAGTGAGAAGTCTGACTAAAGGGAGTTGCTTCAGGATCTACAAGGACAATGTCAGTCTCTGGAGCCAAAGGAATGGAAGAATCAAGAAACCTAAAAAGTAAGAATTAAAGGCCCAGGGAGGGAGGTACATACTTTAAATGAGAAAAAAAATCTGGGACAAGAATACACTTGCCTGGAACCAAAGGAAGATAGATAGCTTGATAATAAAGGTGTGCTGACTATAGAGGGCATGGTGTGTGTGTGTGTGTGTGTGTGTGTGTGTGTGGTGTGTGTGTGTGTGTGTATATGCACACATATGTATAAAAAAAAACAATGATATGGTCCCAACAAAAATGTTGATCACATCATAGAAGAGACCTGGAAATTTTAAATAAAAAGGCAGTGAAAGCTATAAATAGAGTTATTTGCTCAGATGAGCGCTTTTAAATGTTTATATTTTACCAATGCACTTTTCAAAAGAAAAATATTTCTCTATCTCACCTTTGGTAGGGGAGCTTTCAAGGAATTTTAAACTATTGGTCACCTGTGGAGAAGTCTGAGGCACTCATGTCAGGCCTGATAAAATTCCCATTTCCAGGATCTCCTTTAATCATTTTGCCATCAGTTTCACTGTTCCTTTGACTTAATTATCACCAACAGCAGAGAATATCACATTTGCTACTTTTCGTCAACACAGAAACTATCTATTGGAGCATCTCTATTCTCCTGCCGTTGTGCTTACCAACCATCTTACATGTTCCCTGGAGTCCTTCAAAGAAAGGTCATGTAGCAGAATGGTCAGCACCAGGTCTGTGGAACCTTGCTCAAATCCTGCCTCTGATGATAGCATCTCCCCCCACAGCACTGACTTGCCTGAGGATCAATGAAGTTAATGTAAACTGAAGCACTTTGGATGTTGTGTTAATTCCAGAACTCCCACCTGTCTGCAGCCCTTCAAAATTTGGCTTTTACGTGTGATGCATTGACCCTGATATGCACCTATACATATATCCTGTGAACTGGATAAACTATTTCAAATAGGGATTCTACTATTCAATGGCAGATTTGTTTATTTATTTATTTTTGGTCTCTTTAAGTGTTCAGGGGTTTTCCTTCCACACTGAACCTTAATGCCTTTGTTTTGACATTTTGTTTGTCCTAAGTCACAGCACATCTTTTGGGGCAAATCTGCCTTTGGTTGGGATCAGGAGAACCCGAATTGCCAGTTATACCTTATTTTCACACCCAGAAATATTTTATTTATTTAATTTCCAGTTTTATTGAAATGTAACTGATATGTAGCATTGTAGAAGTTTAAGGTACACAATATAACGATTTGATACTTGTGTATATAGCAAAATAATCACCATAATAAATTTAATTAGCATCCATCACCTCAAATAGTGTAATTTTTTTTCTTGTGATGAGAACTTTTAATATTTACTCTCCTGGAAATTTTCAAATATACAATGTAGTATTGTTAACTATAGTCCCAGGTTGTACATTACCTCCTTAGGACTAATTTATCTTATTAAATGGAAGTTTGAACCTTTTCCCACCTTTACCCCCTGCCTCAGGTAACCATTAATGTGTTTTCTGTTACTATGAACAATTTTTTCTAGATTTCACATATAAATGAGATCATATAGTATTCGTCTTTCTCTGTGGGACTTATTTCACTTAGCTTCATACCCTCAAGGTTTATCTATGGTGTCACAAATGACAGGATTTCCTTCTTTTTTATGACTGATAATTTTCCATTATATGTGCACCACATAATCTTTTTTTTAAGGGAGGGAGGAGGGAGGAAAGAGGAAGAAAGAAAGAAACATCAATGTGAGAGAGACAGATCAATTGGTTGCCTCCCACACTTGCCTTGACTTGGGCTGGGGACGAAACCCACAAACCTACATGCCCTTAACTGGGAATCAAACCCTCGACCCCTTGGTCCATGAGCTGACACTCTAACCAATGAGCAAACCAGCCAGGCCTATGCTGCATTATCTTTATCCATTCATCCATCAAGACTCTTAGGTGGTTCACCCATATTTATTTTAAAGTAAATTCACTTGAATGTTTCTAATTCACTTACAGTGAGCTCATTAAAATGTTGTAGAGTATTTCACATGGCCATCTTTTTTTCAATTTTGTTTTGAGGGAATTTTTCTATGCCAGGAAGTTGCATTTTGCCAGCAAGCCAGAAATAAACTCAAACTGTAAGTGAATCAAGTTAAATTTAAAATTGAGCTCCCAAGGCTGAGGTGAAACCCTCGCTTGGGAAATTTGGCTTTCCGTCCCCAATATTGTCAGAAACAAATATGAGCCTATGTATAGCTCATGCCACACACCATGCAGTCTTGGAAGGGCAAACTTGGAGATGTTTTAAAAATTAATTTTATTAATTTAAAGGAAATTTTTATTTGCTTTCTATAAAAATGTCTTCAGTAGGGAAAACATGCAAGCTGATTCTGAGTTAGAAGTTAAACTCATGATCTCTGGAGCCTCACCCACTTCCCATCTGAGTGACTGAAGCAAATTCCCCTACTTCTCTAGGACTCAATTTTCTAATCTCTAAAATGGCCAGAATTCTTAACTCACACGGTTGTTATAAGGATTAAATGAGATTATATATTATATGTGATATATGTAACACAAAATGTGATATATGTAACACAAAATGATAGCTGAGAAAATGAAGTAGAATAAAATATACTAGAAAATGAAGTAAGAGAGGACTTCCAGTAACAGGCATTAAACACAGGGAGACAGAATATGCAGATGAAGTCATCTGCACTCCACATTCGATTGATGTAAATAGGCAGGCAAACCATTCCTTGCCATTATAGCTTGGCAGAAAATCCCTGCTACACTGTAGTTTCTCAGGGCCTGAGGTTTGGGTGGAAGCAAGTTTGTGCTTCGCACTGGCTCTGGACCACTTCCATCTCTTACCAGTGTTCAGAGAAGCAACAATGGGTCCTAAACTCCGCATTACAGGTTCAGAAGAGAGAACCAGTTCAGAAGACTAGGAGCTAGGCGGCCTGGGGGAAGAAAGAGATGAAAGGTGAAGGATATTCCCAAATATATTGTTTTCTCCCTCATTTCACAATCTGTTCTGCCACTGGGGGAGTTAGTGCTAAGGATTATCCAAAATCACAGCCAACTCAAACTATCGTCATTATTTTGTTCAAAGCTCTATCTTATTGAATATATCTTACAGCTAATTTTTTATCTTCTTAAATATATTCTTATTAATTTCAGAAAGGAAGGAAGAGGGAGAGATAGAAACATCAATGATGAGAGAGAATCATTGATTGGCTGCCTCCTGCAACCCGTGCTTGATCCCTTGACCTGAATTGAACCTGGGACCCTTTAGTCCATAGGTCAATGCTCTATCCACTGAGCCAGATGGGGTAGGGCATCTTACAGCTAATTTTAAATAGCTTATACTACTTTAAATAAATTGGCATAGTAGTTAGGAGGACATAGAGTAATTAGACCTTCAACTTCAAAATCTCTTCAAAATTTTTAAATCTGGAAAGCAAGGCATTGGCACATGAATAAATACTGTATTTAACAAGTCGCTTCTACTGGCACATTAACAAGATATTTGAAGGCAATGTAATAAATTCTGCCCTGTGCAGATACCGTTATATAGAACAAACAACAAAGGAAGGGAAAGGAATGCAGAAATCTGGACCACCTAAGAGCTGAGAATGTCCCTATAACCATGGCTTTGCGGTCCCAGATCACATGATCAAAAAAGTGAGGGGCCAAATGGCTCTGCTTCTGTAATGTATTTCAGGACATTCCCTGGTGGCAAAGGAGAAAAATGGGCTCTCACTGATACCTAGATCACATTTCCTTTCCAAAAACCTTTAGCAAGTCAGTGCAACTCCACAAGACAAAAGCCATTGTCCTAATTTTATATCTGGAGACATCGAAGCAGGAACTCTTCGTAAGAGAAGAAGTCAGTGTATCTGTGACCAAATTAAGACTCAGGATTTCCCCGCTTCTGATTTCATCCCCGAGGCCACACCTTCGTACCTTTCTTCAGCCTTGGCCCACAGACTCCACTGGGACCAAATTTCCTGCCTCCCAAACAAGGAAATGTAGCAGTTCACCAAGTGCAATCCTGATGGAAAAGTGTTCTCCGGCAGGAAAGGACACAGCCACGTTCTTCAGCTTAGGATGAGCTGCTCATACCTCAGCACACGCTGCTGGTCCCTCCTCTGATGGAGGACAGGAAGCACAGAGAGGCCGCCCCGGGGATCTGAGCCCTACCTAGCCCATCAAGCCAGGATGAATTTTTCAGCCTTGGCCCCCCTGGGAAAGTCTCCACCCACTGCTCCAGAAGTTTACTTTCCCCAAGCAGCCAACCCACCCCGGGTTGCTGTTGGTTACAAGAAACCTTTGGATATAAATGTCACATTGGTTGAATAGGAGGTAAGAGAGCAGGAGAGACAGTCAGCTCTTTGATTGAAGGGCTATTAGAATTTCCTACTTTACACTCTGTAAATAACCAAAATACATCTATTTCTCTGAGACTTTCTTTATGTGCTGACCAGTTAGCAGGCGATGTCTTTAGTGGTTATACACAGTTTCAATTTGTATTTTTAAAAATAATTCAAATTCGGGAAAAATAACTGTGTATTTTTAAACTATATTCCAAAGTTTAAATATTTTCCAATGTTAATTAAAAGGATGTGTGCATGTGTGCGTGTGTGTGTGTGTGTGTAGTATATATATATATATAACATACACATTATAGCCATCAGCCACTTAGGATAAATATCCAGAGGAGAGGAGCATTAAGTAGACATTCTATCCTCTGCCCAGCACTCCCCTCCCAGACTCTAACACTGCATACACCTCTCTCCACTTCATGTTGAACGATACTGTGATTTATCTGCTCACATGACTGTCTGCTACTACATTGTTAGTTTCTTCAAAGTAGGGACCATGCTTAATTCATCTCTGTATCCCTACTACCAATAACTAGACTGGGAACATGGAACCTACTAAAACATGACTGGCTACAGTACCTAATGGTTTTCACTAATCATCACTTTTAAGCCAGTAGACTTCTTTGAAGTTGGTTGTGTTTTCTTTTTTAAGAAAATGTGTCACCCTTATATTACATGCTTAAAATAGAGCATACCCAAAACCCCTGCCTCAAGTCAGCCAATTAAAAGGAGCCATTTTGAACTCAAGGTCTTTGATGCTATAATCCTGCCAACAATTCTAAGACAGCTAGGAAAAAGTGAAAGCAAACTGTAGGATCTGGAGCGGAAATCCCTGGCACGGGATTTTGGGGAGGCTGGATGGAGAGTGGAGAGGAGGAGGATGGATTGCAGAGGGGGGCATGATGGCTGCAAACCCAGAAGTCCTTTGAGCAAAGAAAAGCAGCGGCCTCCTAGAAGGGCTAAGTTCCCTATATTGAAAAATGTATTTGTTTCCCTCTGGTTAATGTCCCAACATGCTCATGGTGCTACCACCTTCAGTGTGTCTCACCCTTTAGTCACCAAACAAAGAGAAGATACAGCAAAAATGGAGTAGGAAGATTCCAGCGATAGATTTCCCTAGTGTTGCACCCCCTCCTCTAACCAATCCTCCCAACAGTATATAACTGTTGGTCAGTCTGCCCTCTCCCCATTTCAACTGCACATGCTTACATGGGAGGGAACTCAATGCTAGCTAGGAGTTCTCAGGAAAAGATTGCTGGGAGAAAGTATGCATTGCATACCACCGAAGATGTGGCTGAGGCTTCTGAGCTTAAAGCAATACTACAGATGTGACTTTTTATTGCAATAAGAATTAAAAGACTGAGGAAATAGGTTTCTGTTTGCATTTGCAGATGGTTCAAAGCCACAACGAAAGTTTACGGGAAATTCTGGAGACATGGGTAATATGTGAAGGAGTATGGTTATAGCAATGAGAGGATAGACCATGAGATAAACAATGGGAAAAGGCATCCAATATGTGAGTCTTGGACTTTAATGCTTACAGACAATATTGTTTTATATACACATCAATTTCCTCTGTGAATTATTCAAGGTCAATAGTAAAATAGTCATCGAAGAGTTACACATTTGAAACCTGTGCAATTACTCTCAATCATGATTCCATTTTGTAGATCTCCCAATTGTTACTATTATTAAGCACTCGGTGCACACTTAAAGGTTTCTCGGGAGTTTTCTTCTCCCATCTTTTTCCCATTATTGGGTAAGGGATTTGAGAAGTACCTTGACAAAACACTGACCTTTCTCCAAGGTCATAAGAAAGGGTTTGAGATGAACTCAAGATGGCTCCAGAGTTTTTTGACATTCCACTCATTGAAAGGTGGGGTCTTTCCCTTTCCCTTGAATCTGAACTGGACTTAGTCGCTTTTTGGTCAATAAAAATGAGCAGATGTGACATTCTGGGGCTTTCCTGGCTAAAGCTTAAGGAGCCTTACAGCTTATTCCTGGCCTCTCACAACACTCACTCCTGGACCCTGTGCCTCCAGATAAGAAGTCCGCCTCCCATGGAGGAGCAACCATGAGGCCACACGAAGAAGGAGAGGTCTGCTGATCCCAGCCTTCCAGCCATCCACACTGAAGTGTTAGGGATGTGGCTGAAGCCATATCAGACCCTACAAACCTACCCAGCCACCAGCTGGATGCCACCAAGTAATTGTGTGGCCACTACGAGGAACAAAAGAGTCAGCCAGCCAAGCCCTGCCTCAATTTCAGACCCACGGAATTAATAAAGTGGTAGTTGTTCCAGCTACTGAGGGATAGTGATGAAGCAGTAGGTAACCAAAACAGTTGTAATACAAAGTTCCCACGTGGGACAGCTCTGATGGTGGCATCAGCTTCTACTCAGCTGGCCCACCCTCTGCATCTTTCTCAGTGGGAGCGAGTCCATAGGGCCAGGCCCTGGTTGGCAAAGCTGCTGAGTCATGCTCTTGCAGAAGTGCCATCAGTTCCAGTTCCTTCAAGGTGACTAGAAAGAGTTTGGTGGATGATGATTTCGTGGTTCCATGACGAATTACCAATCACTCAATAATAGGTCTAAAACATGTGCGAATAGGGGAGGTGTTATACACTCTTCCCAGCATGGCAGGTAGGGGAAGAGCAAAAAGCAGCCTATCTGACATTATGTGGTTGGTGATAGTGCCCACTGATCCACAGGGTGCTCACTCCCTGACCTGCTTTCGTCTTTCCTCCTTTATGGTCCCTAGTTACCATTAGTGTCACACGTACCCATCATCACCACAAATGTTTTAAAGGCACTGCAGGGTGTCTGGCAAGGGAGGACAAGTCGCAGAGTGTCACTCTGACACGGAGCATCAGAATCCCAGCCCGAGGGAGGCTTTCTAAAGGCTTAGCGACTCCGGCACCCAAGTCTCTCAGCTGCCCTCCTCGTTAAAGGCTTCGGCTTGCCCCAACCCCCCTCCAGCTCTGGTTTCATTCTGTGAAAAGGTTCACTGCCTTATGTGCCATGAGCAGACAAGCTTATCGAATGAACTGTAAATCTCATCAGTGTGGCGCAAGGGTTTCATGGGAGCCACGTAAACAATAGCTGGAGTTGTGTTAAGCTTCAGTGACTCCAACTGATTCTCAGTTTGGCTCATTTGTGCAGAACAGTTGGAGGTACAAAGCCAAGCCCATTAGTTGCCAGAGAGCGGTTCTCAGGGAGGAACAGGCCGCCGATCCCCAGGAGGGTTTCCATCCAAGCTCTCATGACAGAACGTTATTTATGACTTAAGGTGTGTTATGTAACTCTCAAAGGCGTTACTCCATCTCCTTCCATTTCCTCAATATTCTGGATTTCTAAGGAGATCCTGGCAGTGCTTGCTTGCTGAAATTGGAATCCACTGGGGAAATGAGCAGAAACGTCTCCAAGTTCCTCTGGCTCTTAATAGTGATCAAAGTGTGGGGAACACCATTGTGAGGTGTTAGGGTTTTTTGTTTTGTTTTGTTTTGTTTTGTTTTTTAATGTAGCCGTGCCCCAGATTACCTCTGGGGGAAAAAAATGGACTTAATTAGTTTCAGCAACTAATTCAGTTCTAATTCAGTTCTAGTTTCAGCAACTAATTCAGTTCTAATTTATACACTTTTACAGCAACACATCCATTTTCAATGTGAGTTACACTTGCAAGTCTGTGAAGTGCTGAAGTCACACCAGTGTTCAATCTCCTAAGCTGCACACGCCTAGTTTCCAGATGGAAAAATGAATATTCACCACAGCGCCGTCAGGAACGCCAGTTTCCCCTCACTCCCTAGCACCGGCCAGTGCAGTTAGAATACTGTGCTCACTTAAGGCATTTTCTGGGCCTCCCAGCCTTGCATTTACATACCAGCTGAAACTGCCAGTGGAAATGAATGGGAATGATGATATTTGCCTTATTCCAGTTTTTTCCGTAAGAAGAAGAAAGCCTGGAAATAAGCAGGTGTGAAAACACTGGTCACGAATCAAAATGTTTACCGCTAGGTTCCGAGAGGCTGCCGGTGAAGAGGCAGTGAATCTGACATGTGTACTTAGCAAGACAAGTGTGTTTAGTGTGACAGAACCTTGGACAGAACTTTTGCAGATAACCACTAGCAACTCCATATTTCTTTGTCTATTAGGCTTTTCGCAGTTCAGAAACTTGGCTTCCAGAGCGCCTCTTGTGTCTACTTTAGTATAGACTCTCACACTAATACACTCCCAGCTTCAAGTCACTACACCCACTGGTAATACTAGTATCGGGCAAAAGGCCAAGAACAATGCCACTATAGGATTGAAAGATTTAGCTTTGTCAAATAGTTCATGTTAAATTAAGGAAACTTTCATTGGAATAAATTAAATGTCTAATGTCCTGGAAGACAAAAGAAATCATGCAACTGCTCTCAATTTGATCCCAGGCGTTTAAAATATTTATAGCAGGAAATTCATGAAATAATATACATGAAGGTGACAGAAAATTTCCGATGTGATTTTGTAAATGGAATGCCCATCCATGAGTGCCATGAAAGCCATGAGTCGGATGAGAAGGAAGAAATAGAAAGAGTATAGATGAAAATGAGAAGAAATAAGAAAACATGGAAGTATGTTAGAGGAAGTGGTCAAGTTATCATTCAACTTTCAGATGATGCCCAAGCATTGCTCTCGCTGAACTCTCTTGTTTTGTGCTATATAGCATATAGCAGGATGGTCAACATCAAATCACCTCCAGCTTTAGGAGCGATCCTAACTGAGCCTGACAAACAGCGGCCTGGAGTTTAGGCCCTTCATGCAGTCTCCCTTCCCCACTCTCCACAAGGCCTCCTTGGGGACGGCTTAAACACTCCATGAGGTCAGGCCAAACGAATGCATCTTCTTTTCAGGAACTCACCCAAAAGTGGCCCCCACCAAAATGGGAATACCTGGGCCAGAAGAATACCCGTGACACTGCCACTGTGCACTGCCCATGCTATCTATGCACAGCTCTCCCCTGGACTAATGTATAATTTGAAGGAAAGTGGGTGAAATGGCCTTTATTTCTAAGGTATTGTGCTGATGAAGAGAGACTTGTCTCCATGTTGGAGCATGGAGGCTACATCCGAATCCCAAATCCAAATTTATTTCATGAGAAACTTGAGCATACCACTTTCTCAGTTCTCCTACTTCAATCCCTACAAACAGGTTAGGCTGACTTTGCTCTGATTGATACATCCAAGTACATATGATATACCACAGACATATCTGACCAAGTTGCTATGTTTAATTAAAGTTGGGCTTTTAAAAAAGGAATGAGAGAGGAACTGTATGGTACTCACTGTGCAGAATTCTTAGTTTATTGACCATTTTAGAGGTCATAAAGTTTTTATCCTAAAAGAGACCTTAGAGAGCACATAGAACTCAATCGTTTCATGTGTAGAGGTGAGGAAACAGAGGCACATAAAGGAATGGGGGCAGAATCAGGACCAATTTTGAGTCTCCTTAATCTCACCAAGTATTTCCCCAGCAGACCAGGTCAGCACAGAAGTAGCATGTTCTTTTCTCAACCATCAACACACTAGAATTCATAGGGCTCTGTAATAGAACGCAACCATGGAAGTTATATTGGCCAAAAGGTTCTAAGATTGTAGAGCAAACACTGGGCAGAGGCTGAGAACATGCCTGTGTCCTGGCATCACACTCCACCAAGGCTAGATCCTGTCTGCTCTACCTGAGGGCTCCAAACCTTCCTGGTCTCATACTGCTTCTACTCTAGGGTTTGGATGAGAAGAAACTGAGAGGAAGTAGACCTGCTTGTAGGGAGAAGCTCTACCCTAGATTTTTCCTGTCTATCTCCATGAACTCACCCCTCAATCGATTCAAATCAACTTTTTCTAATGACTTGCATCACACCTGCTCCTGGCATCACTGTGAATCCAGTTTCCTTTTTCATAAGTAAACGATTCTAAATAAAAACAATGTTTTTAAATAGTTAAAATATGAGTCACATGATCATTATTGAACAAAGAAACTTAGACAATAAAAGTCTACAAAACAGAAAGTGGCATTTTCCACCCGTCCAATATCACTCCCCTGAGATAATCATTGTTAACAGTTGGTTTACATCCTCCCTTTTACGCATGTAGGAACATGTTTATAAATATTTAGCTGTTGAACCTTGACTAATGTTAAGAAGCTCCCCACTGAAGATCATTTTCAAACTCCCTCTGAAGAAGTAGTAAGCGCTACTTTGGGGATCCTAAAACCAACCAAACACAATAATATACGTATGGAAGAGGCCGGCCTGGCTTGCTGTGACTAAGTTTTGGCAGGGGACCCCAAACATGCAAATAAGTCAAATCTGATTACTTTAAAACAGGACTCCAGCTCTTACTAGAGTTAATAAGAACTATGGAACTGGAATCATTTTCCAATGCTATTCTACTGGGCTGCAGGAAGGGTTCAAGCATAGAAAAGCTCTATTTAACACTAAATGGCGTCTAATTAGGAATGTGCTGGCACAATCTCTTTGGTGTTCTGAATTCTCTAGTGATTTTTTCAGTTACAAGAGTAACTATGGCTAGGGTGATGTTCCCCTGATATCTGGGGAGGTGGTTAAAACCTGGTCTGATCTGAAGAACCTTCTCTCCGGTTTCATTATGACTAAGGCAAGTGCACGCCCAAATACCTGAGGGTTGTGCCTCCACTTGCCACAGCTGAGGCAATGCAACCTCAGGTGCTTATTTGTTTGAAGGGCTCCCAAGCTGCTGAGCACCTGGCAGCTGCTCAAGAAGAAGGGGCACCTGTACTTGGGGAAGAACAGCAGCTCCCATGGACCCTTCATTGGTCTATAATTAGAAGCAGATAACACCGTGCAAGCTGACTGCTGGTCTCAGACCAGCTATTAGCTTTCATCTCTTCCCTTGCAGCTGAATAGGACCCTGGGGGAGGTTAGGAGTGTGTGTTTAGTGCAAGTGCTCAGTGAGGCTCTGTGCATTGTGGTCTGAGACACCAATGGGTCCTGTTTAGCCAGAAGAAAAAAAAAGGCAAAGCCTAAATGATTATCAGAGCAAACCAAAGGCTGGGCAATTTGTATGATTACCCTTCACTCTTCCTCTCAATTTGGCATAACTTTGACCTCTAATCTAAACTTCACCACAACTTTCTCCGTGCCCCTGGAGTGCTGTTCGCTGCCTCAATTTCGCCATCTGCAGAATAGGGTTAGCAGTGCCTATCCCAAAGGAGGATAAGTTGGTTCATGCCTAAGATGGGTGTTGAAAATATGGATTAATGGCCTCCAAATATCCCATTTACAACAATCGCAAAAGATTGCCCAATTTCTTCTGTTATCCTGGAATTAAAAAAACAAAAACCCCAAACCACAGTTACTATTTGAAATAAGCTAGAGCTACATTTTTCAAACTGAGATTGACAAATTCTGAAAGAATTTTTAAAATTGTGGTTTCCATTTGGATTCTGAGCTAAGAAAAGTAATATCAGAGTGTTCTGGGCCACTGAATGATGACCTTGCAACCAAACACTGTCTTGAGTTCTGCAACTGTCTGCACTTGTGTTTCCAAGAGACTAGTGTTAAACCTTCACTCTATACACATTGTATACAAGGCAATGTACTAACCTGATTGGGCAACTAATATAATGAATCAGTGGATAAAAACTAGCAACAATAGCAATGATGACAAACAATGATCCATCATATTCAAGATCAAAAGAATCAAGTCTACTAATGAAATATAAACAACTAATCACATCTCCCTAGCCCAGCCGGTGTGGCTCAGTGGTTGAGCAATGACCCATGAACCAAGAGATCATCAGTTCAATTCCGGTCAGGGCATATACCTGGATTTTAGACTCAGTCCCCAGAAAGGGGAGTGTAAGAGGCAGCCAATTGATGTTTCTATCTCTCTCCCTTCCTCTCTCTCTAAAAATCAATAAAACATTAAAAATAAATAAATACATCTTCCTATTAAACCAAACATCAGCAATTTAATTTACATAAATATCTGTTGCTCATTTAAATTTTACTAGTTTTATAATTATGGATGTTTAATTGGTAAATATATGTTGGTGTTATGCTTTTTAAGGGTCTTGAACCTAACAAGTATATGCCTAGTTTTGTGTGTGTATATATTTAAGTAACGTTACTTTAAAAAGTAATAATTTGAATCATCCCTTGGGCTAACAAGAATTTTTTTCCATGAAAAAACAGTCTATAAATGAATATAATTTGAAAACCACTCAAGGATCAGCTGGGGTTTGGTTTATTAAATAGAAAATCTCATTCTAATGTTAGCTATTATAGAAGAATTTTGTCAGTAAATTTCGATCAGAGATTTAAAGTTGGTGGATCTTCCTAATTTTATTCAAAGTTTTCTTTTTCAATGCACATGTGTTCATATAGTCATTTATTCACTCGTGAACCACTGAATACTTATTATTTCCAGGCACTGTGCAGGAATTAAAACAAAGAATATAATAGTATTTTCACCCTCAGGGTTTATAGCTTAGTGGATAAACTGAAGAAATGTGCCAGTAGACATATATTTAATTGAGAGGAAGAAGCCTCCTTGGGAAGAGAAACTCGAGCTATATGTGTTCACCTCTGAGCATGCCTGCCCAATTAATATGTTATTTCTTCTTTCCTGTTTATCTATTATTGTGATAATATTATTGTGTGTTCTATACTGTGTTTTTTTAATCCTCATTGGAGGATATGTTTATTTATTTTTTAGAGAGAAAAGAAGGGAGAGAAAGAGAGACAGAGGGAGAGAGCATTAATGTGAGAGAGAAACATTGATGGTTGCCTCCCATACTCACCCTGATGGGGAATTGAACCCCTAACTTTTTGATGTACAGGGACAATGCTACAACCAACTGAACCACCCTGGGCAGTGCCACACTGTTTTAATAAAAAAACACTTTACAGTACATTTTTAAACCTGGACAAGTCCACATCATTATTCTACTTTTTCAGGATTTTCCTGGATATTCTTACATGGATTGTTTTTTTCAAATGAACATTACAACATTTCTGTCAGGTTTCCTTTAAAATCTCATTAGCCATTTTCATTATGAATGTGTCAAAAATATTAGAGCTTAATTTGTGGGGATTGGCTTACTACTAATATCGTGTCTTTATTAGCAGGCATATAGACCCTGTCCTCCATGGATTCAAAACCTCTTTTACATGTGTCAGAAAGAACGCTGGGTTTCTCCGACATAACGGTGTAGCATATTTCTATTCCTCTGAATTTTATGTTTTGTGTGTGTATATGTCTTACTGTGAATGAAATCTGTATTTTTAGTATATTTCCCACTTATTGCTTGCATACAGGCACTGTATTGATCTGCATAATTATTTTGTGAGATCCTAAATGAGTACTTCTGATGATAACTTCCAAGTCCTCTCACCTGAATGCCCTGAATGGCAGATGCCATTTTAACTGATGTTAACTCAAAATTTCTTTAAATCTCTTATTTTTCCAATATTTGTATTTGATTCCTGAATATGGAATTTGTTGTAATGTAAATAAGTTTGGAGATTCAGTTTGGCTAAGAAAACTGATTCTCTAGGATGTCTAATACCTATTTCACAGTATGTTCATTCCAACTTGACAGTTTTTCAGATGCTTCCCTTGGTGTAGACAGTCTTCTAACGGTTTTGTAATTTTAAAATGAGGATTATTTTATCTCCTTTTAAATAGGTACCTCATATAATATCTTGTTATAAAACAGCAATGTAACAGATTTTTAACCTTTATGCTACACTTCCTTCAGTCAGATGCCTTACAGTAACTTTTAACTTAGTGATAACATTGAATAATAACACACTGTTTCATATTTCCAAACAGCAACAGGTCAGAAGCAAAAATCTGGTTGCGAATCTGCTCTGCTCGTGCCCTGTCAAACTCTCGCCTGTGAGCAGAAGTTTGGCATTTTTGTTCTGCTTGCTCACTGCTTTGGCCCAAGGAAATGAGTTGGATGAGTGCCCTTCTTTTTTATTCAGAGATGCCATAGATTAATTTTAAAGACTTCCTTTCATCTACATAACAGAATGGGTTCAGATAGCCTTTTAAGCTATTATCTGCAGTTTGGAACTTTGCGCTGGAAAGTCACAGCCATCGCACAAAAGGGGTCTGTTAGGAACACTGAACAATGAGAGTTTGACATTTTTCTCCTCCTGCCTCCAGAAGAGAACCAAAGCAACTATTTTATTGCATTTATGTATTTCATAAAAGAATGTGGGGTTATATTTATATGCCAGCAGGCTTCGTGGAAATGACAAAACTGTGCAGCTTGTTTAAGGGGACGCTCATGAGTGCCTCATTCCCACTGAGGTGGTTGGAGAGAGGTGGCAGCAAACAGTTCTGTGCTCTCCTAGGCTCTCAAACTGTGTGCACTTGTTTAAATGTTAAGAAAAATAAGAAGCAACACCTCATCTAGGACGAGATTCAGCCTTATTTTGTAAGGGGAGAGTATGAAGAGAGGGGGAGAAGAGTAAATAGTCTGCAATGTTCAGAATTTTGGCTGAAATAAGGCCATGTATACAAATATTTTTTACAGAAATTCAACACAAAAATTTTCAATTTGCCCTTTTCACGTAAGTGTGTCTTGGTTGCATTCGAGTGTGTGTTTTTTGTTGTTGTTGTTATTACTCCCCCCGCCCCCGTGCCCCCAGCCCCGGTTTCCTCTCTTGACTTCATTGATTCTGTGTGAGCCTGCGTGTGAGCACATTCTTTGAATATAAATTGCTTTCAATTAAGAGCCACCTGAGCCCGAGAGCCCACCCGGGCTCAGGAATTAATTCAGGTCTCAGCGTAACAAGGTGAAGGGCTGGCACAAAGGGTTTCGTGTCCGGCTGCCCTTCCAAAGGAGCTCGGATTTTCCAGGACAATCTCTTCTTTGAACCCAACATGAAAACACATTAGAGCTCTTTTTGGAACAAAGAAATATACATAGGAAATAAAGACATTGTTTCATCAAATCCTCACCATCTACTCTGACGTAAGCTGGCTAGGAAAGAAAGAGTCTCCTTCCGAGAGGAAAGTGAGTCCGGCCTGTTTTCTCCATTCTTAATCCTGCTAAACCTGGTATTATTTTTTTAAAAACAATATTTTTTTTAAAGCAAACTTCCCCATTTTCTCTTCCTGGGAGTTTGGTCCCAATTCCCCATTCATCCTGCACAGGTTGTGAGCGCCCGCCATTCAGCAGGTGGGAATCCCTGGCTGGGTAACCCGCCGGCCCGATCTCCTTACCTGGGCTGCGCTGACACTTTAATCACATTTATTTCAGCTGATTCTGCCTTATTCTGGGATGAGAAGGAGCCTTTACTGCCTGAAACTGGGCTGCTCAGAACACAGAGGGAGAGCAACACCCCATCTTGTGGCCTGTCCTTCCCTAAGTGACTTCCACCACCTCAGGCCCCAGAGGGGGCGGGGCTGGGACACTTCAGACACCCGTCTGCACTATGACCTCTGACACACGTGGTGCCCGTGGTGACCCTCGAGCTCGCCACTGCACACAACCAAGAGGCCGACTTCTTCCTTCCTCTGTCAACACTCACCTGGCGCCCAGCAGCCCACCCACAGGTCTGCAGTGACGTGGCCCTCGCTACAGCCTGTTGCCTCTGGAAGTCTTTCCTACCTCCTTTCAGTTGCTCTAGCTGCTTCTTCCTTCTGGTCTCTACTTGAAATCTAGCTCTTGCTCTCCACCTACCAGTGCAGACTAGATCCAGCCCTCCACCTACCCTCGTTTTTGGACAAAAACGCCAGCCCCCTTCCCTTCCGTGGCCAGTCTGAGGTGCTAGAATCCCAGCCCAGTCAAAGGCTTGGGCGGTCTCTGCAAGGTGCCGGATAAAGACACACCCCAGGACGTAGGAAGATCGTGGGGTACACAGAATGCCCAGAGTGTGCTCATTGACTCAATCACAGACTTCTGGTGCTTCCTGATCTCAAAAGTAACAGAAGTCTGGTCATGCTGCAGTCTTGTACCTGAGGACACTTACGAACACCCAAACCACGTGATGACAAAAGTCGCATGGTGAAGTTCATATTCAACTTGCCAACCACTTCAGCAGATACAAACAAAAGGGGATATAATAATTTGCCATTCTGAAACTGTTTCATTAAAGAGATATACACTTAAAATATTTCTTCTACACTTATTTAGCACCTACCATAAATGGCAGGCAGTGAACCAGGCACCAGATAAGAGAAATGAATTGAGACATAGTTGGTCACCGCAGGGACTTTGCAATGTAATAGGGGGAAGTGAGGAACTCAAGCAGCAATGAGGCTGCAGTAGATATGAGCACTGGGAACAACGGGGACCTGCCGCACAGTTTAATAGACTCTGAGTGGAGGGGAGGGGTCATTCTCCAAACAGTGGCCCAAGACTTACTCTGTTCCTGACACTGGGAATAGTTAAAAGACAGTCCCAGTTTTCAAGGAGCTCACCATCTACTAGGAGGTGACTTTGAAACAATGTGACACAGGGCACACCAGGGACAAATATGGGGCGCAGTGGAGCTCAGGGAAGAGGCTCTAACCATAGGTTCTCAAGATATGTGACTGACCAATCAGAAGTGACTCCAGTCCTAAACAACTGACTCCACAAGTGATTAGACCAGCTGACTATGAAAGAACCCTGTTCCCAGCCCAGTCTGGATGGCCAGGGAGCTTCCTGGAGGAAATGATGCCTGATTAGACACTCGGAAGACAAGTTAAAATTGGCCAGGCAAGGGCATTTCAGACAGCGATAACAGTGCACCCACATGCTTGGCGGAGTGAGCGCACAATGCATATCGGGGAGAATTGGTGTACCTTCCCCCGATACGCCCAGGGAGCACCCAAGGCACGTGCGCCCATGGGCTTATCAGCAGCTGGCCCTTGAAATGAGGCAGCCTGCTGTCGAAACCACCTAGACACCATCAGAAGTGACACTTGAAGACAGTCAGGACTGGAAACACGTGCGCATGTCACTGCTGTTAGTAACCAGAAGCCCAGGATACACCCTAGATGACGAAGACCAATGCCTGCGCCCAGGACCCAAAGAGACATGGTAAGTAAAAGGAAGCTGACCAGCGATGGAAAGTGGGACGTGGACAGGCTGCCTCAGGAAAGCCTGAAAAAGAAAACACGGTGAAGATGAAACCATAAAATTGCTCCAATAATAATCTGTGCCTCAAGGGAAGACTGAATGAAGAAATGAAAAGTGAATGGAAAAGGAGTAAATCTACTGCAACAAGTACAGTGGGCATCTATGGTTTCTGCCTGCTCAGACTCACCCCACTCCTCTGTACTGAAGCCCCCCTTTCCTGTGAGGGCCCCAGGCCCTCCTGGCCCCTCCTTCACCACAGGTCCTCTTCTCCTGGGCGTGAGGGCCCAGGTAGCTCATTCCCTCTGGCCTGTGATGGGTTCTCCGGTGAGCAGGCGGTGTAGGCCCAGTCCGGCAGTCTTTGCCAGGACTTGCCCAGTGGAGTTCAGTGAAGGAGCTCTTCCTCACTGGAACTGGGAAGCAGTTGCATGTGAGCCTTGAGATCCTGGAAACCTTCCACACCAGAGGTGAGAGATGAGGTCTTGGTTACATCCCTTCAGTCCCCGGAGCCGACACCCATCCCTGGACTTTTCTGTTGTTTGAATGAATTCCCATTTTCACTTGAGCTCATTCGTTAGTGCCTGTTGCTTATAACCCAAAAGGTCCCGGAAGAAAGGAACCGATACGTGTTGAGCCCCCACCCTGTGCGGGCACAGTGGTTACTTTATCTGTGTTTATTCAGAAGAGATGCTCTACTATGACATGATGGACCTGCCAGGGCCTTGTGTGATCTGAGATCACCAAGAAAACAATTCAGTACTGGCGACTAAAAGCCTGTGGACTTAGTTAACATGTAAGGGTGCTAAAGTCAGTAATTA
This sequence comes from Murina feae, assembly GCA_004026665.1. Classification (NCBI taxonomy): domain Eukaryota; kingdom Metazoa; phylum Chordata; class Mammalia; order Chiroptera; family Vespertilionidae; genus Murina; species Murina feae. Next base: position 27,925 of record PVJC01020505.1, read on the forward strand.
AGATCATTAATATTATGGATTTTAGTGCAAAAAATCCAGAATAAACAAAATATCAAAATGTAAAATAAAGGCAGGATCAGACCCTGCACTTGTGTGACTCATCTTCACTTGCTCACCCTCATTCCGGCCTTCCTCCTCAGGGGCTCTGTGCGCCTTGTAAGATTTGTCACTTCCTGTCTCTGTTCCTATCTTAAATAGCAAAACAATTAAAATGGGTGTGGCTCCCGTACCCCATCTAAGGATGGGAGGGAGGAGGACAGCTAGCATGGATGATGGAACCCTCTTCCCTGTAGAGACAGCCAGAGGGCCTGGATAGAGGGTGAGGGGACTGTCTGCTCTATGAGGAGGCCTCGCTCAATGCCGTTGTTAAAACATCACACCATCTCTAACAACCCTCTCCAGTTCCCTGACGGAATTAACCAAATCCCCTGAGTTTTGAAGGAACCAGTGAGTAATAATGAAATGCACGCCATTGTCCCTATTTCTTCTCTCTTCTCTGCTCTTCAATTTAGCCCTTTTCTAGGAGCCTGTGGGGCTCGTATCCCAGTTACAGAAGTGTCCACATCGAGCTCCATGCAAAGCACAGGGAACGAGGCAGAAATAAAAGGAACAAATGGGCTACCAACGAAGAATGAGCTCACCAAGGAGCGAGCTGGGACCTGAGATCTACTCAAATTCTGCTAAACCATCACTTTTTTCGTGTGTAAATTGAAGATACTATTTCTGGCCTTGGTATATCAAGGTACTCCTAAGAAATAAAGACAAAGCAAAATAGGGTTAAGATACAAGAAATTAATCTGTATATTTAGCTAGAGAATTTTTCAAACCTTATTTTTATTGGTTTTTAATTTAACAAAAGGGTAGGGGAGTTCTTGGCATTATCTGTGATTTATACTGAATGAGGAAGCATGCCAACTTTATTATCTTCATAAAAATAATAAAAATAACTAGCATTTTATGTGCCACATACCATATTAGTTTATTTAAATATATTATCTCATTTAAAGGTAGCGTTTCTTTTTTAAAAAAATAATGGAATTTAAATAAAGTTAAAGGTAAATTATATATCTTCTGTTTATTAAGAGATTCTTTTTTTCATTCATTTACTCATTTGACAAATACTTTATGTATGAATAAATACATACTTTTTACTTCTACATGTTTAAGGCCTTATAGGGTTACTTCATGTTATCTTAGAAGACTTTGGAAT
>PVJC01020506.1:0-29113 GCA_004026665.1 Murina feae
CTGTGGAGCATCATGCTACTTCCTGTGGAGCATCATGCTACTTCCTGTGGAGCAACATGATACTCCTGTGACATTCTTGTGTAGCATCATGCAATTTCCTGAATCAGCAGCACAGGTGAGGACTTCAAGAGCACAAATAATAGATAGTATTAATAGGTGGTAAATAATAGGAAAGGGGTGAGTTTTGAATATTTATATCATTATTTAATATAGTTTATTTTATTTAAATGTTAAAAAGAGTTGTGTTTAACAATTATCCCAGAAAGTATTTGAAAATTTGATAAATGACTCTGGCTCAGATAAGTGACTACAAGTTGGCTCAAGCACATCACTGCTTGGGAGTGTATGCGTAGTGTGTGTGTGTGTGTGTGTGTGTGTTTGATTAAATTGTTAATAAGTAATTTTAAACAAATTACTAAATATTGTGGTGTAGAATTTTAATTTCAAGGAGTTTCAAAAATTGAAATTTATCTTTTAAAAAACCCACAATGATAAATCAATATAATTTAAAATAATTTATTGCCAAGCTCTATCCTTTGGAAGATCTTTGAAGATGATTAAGTTGAGATGGGCCTCATTAGGGTGGTCTTCATCCAATATGACAATCCTATATAATAAAAGCCTAAAATGCTAAGTGTCTGGTTGTCCAGTTGTCCAACCTATCAAAGAGTAACATGCTAACGATATGCTAAGGCCGTTCAACCACTTGCTATGATGTGCACTGACCATCAGGGGGCAGACAGTCAACCGGTGGACTATTTGCTATGATGTGCAGTGATGTGCAGGGTGGAGACGCTCCAACCGATAGGTTAGCTTGCTGCTGGGTACCGGTCGATTGGGGGATGCCCTGGAGCCGCCTGCAGTCCCTCCCTGGCCCTGACTGTGCATGGGTGGGGACCCTCGGCCTGGCCTGTGCCCTCTCAGAATCCAGGACCCCTCAGGGGATGTTGAAGAGCTGGTTTCAGCCTGATCCTGCAGGCCTCAAATTTGTGCACCAGGCCTCTAGTATCCTTATAAAAAGGTGGGATTTAGACCCAAATAGAATTTATACACAGGAGAGCGCCATGAAAAGATGAAGGTGGAGCTTGGAGTGATGCAGCCACAAGCCAAGAAATGCTGCAGATTGCCAGCAAATCATCAAAAGCAAGGAGTGAGCCTGGAACAGATGCTCCCTTGGAGCCCTAAGAAGGAAGCAACACTGTGACCCCTTGACCTCAGACTTCTAGTCTTTCGGTCTGTGAGTCAATACATTTCTGTTACTTATGTCATCTAGTTTGTGATAATTCGTTATGTCCACCCCAGGAAATGAGTGTGTGTGTGTGTGTGTGTGTGTGTGTGTGTGACACTAATACAAGCCAGGAGAAGAGATACATAATAAACAAAAGAAGACTTTGAGAAATTATGAAAACTTAAACAATACTATTAGAAAATCCATTCCAGAATCCATTCCAGAGTCATTAAATATGGGCTTAAAAAATATTATTTTTCTTCATCTAATTCACTTATTCTTTCTTTCAATAGATGCTTTATTCATACCATTTCTACAAAATGCCAGCTACTGGGTAAGTGCTGTGGATATTCCAGAGTGACAGGGGTTGTCAGGACATGAGGTTGGAGAGAGATGTACATTCAAGTTTCCCTGGGACATCCATTAATTGTTTTACCTTCATAAGCTGTAATGGATTCTTTGCCCTCAAGAGGAGTGCCCTGTTCTGAATGATAAATTATAAGGTTGCCTTACATCAAGTCATAGTAAGGAGTGTAGATCATTGTATATAAAGTCAGAAGTCAGATTTTTTTAAGAAAGAGAATAGAATGGCACATTCACATGTGTAGCATTATTCCACTTGCCATATGGATATCAGATTAGAGGAGGGAGAATGAAACAGAGAGAAGACTTAAGAGGCTGTAAAACAGATGTAAGACACTATGATGGGTTCTAACAGGAGTAGAAGCCACCCCTGTACCTTGTGAAAGTCAAAGTGTACTCATGAAACAAAAATTTAAAAAACTAAATTTAAATATGTTTTAATAGTGTACGTTTTGATCACAAAACAGCTATAGGGAGACATAATATTTTCTAAAGATCTTTAGCAGTGTAGAGAAAAAGGGAACACATGCTAACCTGACAAGCTCAGGGAAAGCCTGCGTGGCAGCCTTGCAAACTCAGAGATATAAAGTAACTAGAGATGATGGTTTGAAATTAAAACTTTTTAAATAAATTAAAAAAAAAAACAGTGTATGGTGGGTAGTCCAGGATCTTACCTGACAAAGATCAACTTTTAACTTAATGGATAAGCATTTTGTCTTTTGCTTCTACGATAACATACCTTTGGAATGTCAGGGTAACTTGACATTACCCTGACTGCTCAGGGCACAACCAAGGCACTAGGGAGAGACCACAGATTCTCCCACTGTTATTGTTATCATGTTTATTGTTGACTGTTAACTATCCTGTACCCACCTATGTAAAAGAAGCATGTGTCTATCACTTTACTTTCTGTCCAATCCCAGAGGTTTCCCTGCTTTGCTTTCTCCCACCTCCCTAATCTATCACCAATGGGTTTTATATAACTCATTTATGTAACTCCTCTTTGGATTATGATGTATAAAACAAGGTGCAAAACTGCCATTCTCTGGAGCATTATCTCAGTCAGTTGAGATTCTGCTTCCAGGCAATTGTCAACAGTTGGGCTCAAATAAACTCATAAAGATTCTTCACAGGTTTGAATGTTTCTTACATTAACAGCAACTGCTGCAGATATTTCCTGTCTTGGTTTATGAAGTTCATGGTTGTTCTATCTTTGTGGGAACTGACCCATGTCAATCTAATGCCTGCTAGTGTCTGATGAATTATTCTCATTGCAGATACTAACTACTCTGAGGTCAGCACCTCTTCTCCAAAAGCGGCCTGTCCTTTTCCCTGTTGCAGTAGAATTTGTCTCGATTTGCTTGGCTCCCTCCTAGAGCTCCAGGCTCTTTTTCAAAATTCTCTCTCATCCCTCCTCAACCACTGCTTGATGACTGCTTTCAGTGGGCTTTAGGCACCGCCCCTCTGTCCAGTGCAAAAGCCTTCAATGAAGAAGGAAGCTATGTCAGCATGTTTTCCAGCCTCTTCCTTTCTCAGCCTTGCTCTTTCCCTCACTTTGGATTTCTGATCATTAGTCTTAGAGAATCAGGCCTCTGCTTTCAGCAGTCTCAGTTGAGGTCTCTGAAAAATTCCACAGCAAGCATTTGACCCAGTTGTACTTTTTCCCACTTGAACTACCTCCCTGGACTGAAATGAAGCAAAGTGTAAGAGCAGTGGATATTCCTGCATGTATGTAACTCACATCGTGATTGAGCAATTGATCTTAGCACATATGGAATATGCAAAGTGTCTATCTTTAAAAATCCAACCTGAACATGTTCAAAGTTAGTATTGGAAATGATGAGAAAAAAATAGAACAAGCCCCATAGGACCAAGACACATTTGTAGAAAGAGGGGCAGCTGACAATGAAATCTACTTCAATCAACTTTCTAGTTAAGAATTAATAATATATTTAATTATCTTTCCCAAGAATGCTAAATTCTTTAGGATGAAACTCCATATCTCAAAAATCACCTACCCAGAATTTGGAATAGAGAAGGACTTTGATGCATATGGGTTTCATGAAAGAGAAGTGTCAGCCAAGAGGAAAGAGGATCGCTGATGTAGTAGTTTCCCTGTGAGTTGATAGCCTCTATCCTGTATAGCTCATTCCAAAAAGACTCTGCCTGAGATCTAGCATTAGGCTGTGATGAGGGCCATGTCTCTTTTGATCATAGTTGTATCTTCTCCCACTAACAAAAGACATATACACAATAAATATTTAGGGAATAACTAAATCCAATATAGATTAGTATAGTAGGTGACATACAAATATTAATCCTCATGAGAAACCAACCAGAAGAAAAGAAAGGACTCAAATTAGATTCACTTTATTTCCTCCACCTCCTTAAAAGTATGTCCATTTATCCAGATAATTTTAGCATATAGACAAAGATCATTCATTGTGTTACTCAATAAAATATTTTACAGTAAATTTCTGATAGACTAGAGATTTGTTCATTCTGTAGAATTTAAAATCACAATGAATTATTTTTAAAGATACGATTTTTTTACAAAGCAATAAGAGTGATGGGCTCAGTTTATAGTTTGAGCATTTTAATGTGCTTTAACAACAGAAGATATTTATAGTTTCCTATTTCCATTAAATATGATTTTGGAAACTAGGTTTTCTTTTTCTTTCCTAGAGAAAAAAAAATAGCTTATCATTGACTTTAATTATGAGAATGCAACAAGCGATGCAATAGCCAAATAAAGAAAGTATATTCTAAATTCCTTGAGAAGAGAGTTCATTTCTCATACATGAAAACATGCGATCTCATAGTTTGCAGCATTTGTTCTGTTTTAACCTCAATAACATTTTGATAATGTTATATTGAAGTCTATGAGATTAGCAAAGACACCAGTAAATACATGTAAGGCCAACTTCAGTTTTGGCTTTCCTCTATTGGACTAATAATCATAGTCTTTAAGGTAGCCAATCAGAGGCAAAAATTAGATACCTTTTACTTGCATTTTCTTATTAATTTTAATTAAACCTACTTTAATCTAGAATAATTGCTCAGTCTTCTTGTATCTCAAGACATTACCAGATTTTAATCTGGTGATATATCTCTCAATTTGGGTTCATCCAGTCATTTGTTTTTCATTATTAGATTCACATTATGTATTTCTGCCTTAAGCAATATCAAAATGGTATTCAATCCTTCTCAGTACACCATATTAGAAGAATCATGATCCCAGCTGATGCTATTACTAGTGAGGTTACATTTAATCTACAGGCTAACGTAGTGTCTGCCAGATTTTTCCTTTGTGAAGTTACTGTTTTTCCTTTGAAATTAATAATTAACTTGAGGGGATGGATGATGTCAACATAATTATCCAGTATCTCATCAAACTTTCACCTAGAGAATTTAGTATCCATAAATGATTATAGACATACATTGACTGATGTAAGCATCTACACTAATAAAAGAGAAAGATGCAAATTAACCATCACTCTGCCATTTCAATACACCCACGAGCCTCACCCACCAGTCAATCAGGAGCTAGTATGCAAATTAACCCAACTAAGATGGCGGCAGCCAGGGAGCTGGGGTAAGCAGGAGGCTTGGGTTGCTCCCAGCAATGGAAGAAGTCATGCTTCCTGGCAGCCCTGGCCAGACTTGGGCTTTGCTCAAGACTACAAAGTTTCAATTATAGAAGATAAATAAATCCCAGAAACCTGCTTCCAGCCTGCCAAAAAAAAAAAGAAAGAAAGAAAAGAAAAAAAGGAGAGACTGGGAGCTTGGGTCTCTGGGGGACGTGGCCAGCCTAAAAAACAGCCATCAGCCTCTCACCTAGGCTGGCCAGGCACCCCAGCGAAACCCCCCAACCCTGAAGGGGGTATGGCCAACCTGAAAATAGCCCTCAGCCCCTCACCCAGACTGGCCAGGCACTCCAGCAGACCCCCACCCTGATCTGAGACACCCTTAAGGACAAACCAGTCAGCCCCCACCCATGCACCAGGCCTATGTCCTATATAATAAAAGGGTAATATGTAAATTGACCCTAACAGCAGAATAACTAGGAATGACTGGTCACTATGACACACACTGACCACCAGGGGGCAGACACTCAATGCAGAAGCTGCCCCCTGGTGGTCAGTGGGCTCCCACAAGGGGAGCTTTGCTTAGTGACAAGCCAGGCTGACAGCTGCCAGCACAGTGGTGGTAGCAGGAGCCTCTCCTGCCTCCTCAGCAGAGCTAAGGATGTCCGACAGCAGATTAGAGCTGCTCCCTGCTGGCAACTGGACATCCCCTGAGGGTTCTGGGGCTGCCACAGGGATGTATGACTGCCAGTTTAGGCCCATCCCCTAGGGAGCCGGCCTAAGCCATCAGGTGGACATCCCCCGAGGGGTCCTAGACTGCAAGAGGTACAGGTTGGGCTAAGAGACCCCCCCCCCACCAAGTGCACAAATTTTTGTGCACCGGGCCTCTAGTTTAATATATATTTGTGTACCCAAGACTTAAATTGTTTACCCAAGCCCAAGACAAAAATAAAATTTGAAGATAGTGATAAGTGCCATAAATGTCATAATGGTGATTCTTTTTGAAAAATTATGTCATTGAATGATGGAAGCCAAGTTTAAGTTGGGGGTGTCTTAGCTAGTAACAGTAGAGCTGACAAGTGAATGGACACAATCATATAGAACTTAGGAGTGGTTATTTCCAAGCAGAAAGACTAGCAAGACCAAAGCCATGGAAGGAAGGACATTGGTATGTTCAGCAATAGCAACAAGGTCTTTGATTAAATCACAGAAATTAGGAGAAGAGTGAAAGAATGTGAGATTGGAGATGCAAATAGGTTATATAATGGGAGGCAGGCATTGTAGAGCTTGGTAATAATCATTATTTTATGCTAAATGCAATAAATGAGCATGGGAGCAGATAAGTAATAAACTCTTTGGACATACATATATATGCAATTTAATACTACTTCCTTATTTGGGAGATTTTTCTTAAACTTTTCCTAAATACCTTACTATTGGATCTACCTTAACTTCAGAAAAATATTTCTTTAAATTTATACATCTGCATCATACATGGTCATCAAGGACAAGCAAATTTCTGTATAATATTTTGACCTATAAAAATATCAATAAATTTTGGAGTATTAATATGTTCATCAATTTAATACTCAATGATTCAATTGCAGGTAATGGCAAACACATGCAAAGAAATATACTGTAAATTTAAAAAGATATAAAGTAATCTCCTGAACAATTATTTCTAAAAATCTTTTCTATTCTAGATTTGACATAGTGTCTGGTAATTTTACTGTTCTTCTTGAAATTTCTCCAGAGACACATGTATTACATATTAGTTAATATACGATAAGGGATGACAGGTTCCCATATATCCTAATAGCTGCTGCGCCTCACTGGGTCGGCCAAGGTGAGCCTTTATCATCGATCATATGCTTCACAAATCTAGGTCATAGTCATTTCACTGTACTTTTGGTGGCTGTCTTGTCTGGCGGTCACATATTTCACAATTAATTGGAGAAATATCAGCTTAAAAGAAATTTCAGAATTTCTGGTCCGGTGCCCCATCCCAGGAGAATAAACAGCATGTCAGTTGTACAGATAACTTAGCAATTATTTCAATTTACCATAGCACAATCTCTACAGCATGTACAATTATTGAGCATGACCACAGAATAATGTCTTCTTTCCCATAGTCCCTCTGGCGTGAATCAGACTAGAAAGATGAGAGTTATCACAACTTCATGTATAAATTAAATACAGGCTGGTATCAAATTTCCATAAAATTACATGGTATAGCATGATGTTTTGGTATATTTAATTTTTTTTTTTCTAAACCATGGTCAATCTTCAGAGATTTTTGCTATTTTATTTTTAACACATAACCACCTTATTATTAAAGAGCGAAAATCACAGAGTTCAGCAGGATAATTTGACTTTACATCCCAAGAAAAAAAGATGCCATTCACTCTTCTCCAGAAAGCTATTTATTTTTCTAGTTAGATATTTTGAATGTTTTATGGAAATTTGATTCCTGAGCAACAAGAAGAAAAAAGGAAACATAGCTAAGCATGAGAAAGATCATTGTAACAACATAATCCAAATTTCTTATTATTTGACTTATTTTTTACTGAACTAGGAAAGAAAATCTTTGTAGTGATTCAGTGAAGGGTAATCATGCCTGATCAGCAAGGCTGAGGGAGGCAGACAGACTCGGTCTGAAAAGACAATACCTTTTCTGACCTTCAGTTGGAAAGCTTAGTTCTACCGACAAAGGAAATTCCCCCATGTTAGCAAAAGTAAGACAGACCAGCACTGAGGGAGGCCCACCATGTGTCTGTCAAGCACACTGTGGTTCCCCTATTTTTTCGCCTAAATGTCAGTTACCTGAAAATGAATCAAGTTTCTGGAGTCCATCAGCTACTGTAGAGATAGAAACACCTCAAATACTACTAATTTGTGTTGGCCAGTTGGAAAACTGCTAGATTTGTAATTGAGCAAGCCTGCACCTGGGTCCTGGTTCTTCCAGACTCCGAAAGTGCTAGCTTAAGCACATGGCTGGTCAGACAGGGTGAGGGTTAGAGTAACCGCCTCAGTGACTGTGGAGGAGACGGCATGGTCTGGTGTGTAAATGTGCTTGCCAGTGAGCACATGTTCCCTTCCAGGTCGACCCCAGTCTTCTTCCTCATGCTAGGTATTTCTCCCACAGCAGAAATGAGAATTCTACCTCATTTGACAATATTTATTGAGTTGCAGCATCTGTATTAAACTCTAAAGATAGAAAGAGGTGGAAACATTCTGAAAGTTGCCGAAATTTCACACTCAACATAAATTGAATATAACACATTTTTGACATCTGGTTTTTCTCAATTTCATGGTTAGAACATGAGTGCCCCACTAGTTCAGTCTAAGTGCTGGTGAGCTTTGACCAATCAATTTTAGTTCCACTAAAGATATGTGTGTCTTCTAAGTAATCTTAAGGACTAAGATTCTGGAATTAGGACTGACCTTAATAAAATCCTACCACTTCAGTGCTGGTATCCTTGATCAATTTAATATGTCTAAGCCTCAGTTTCTCCTTCTATAAATTGGCAATTATTTATGTCATTTTTTGTATATATTGAGATAATTGATAGAAAGTCTTTAGAAACGAGTGAACACATATTAGGTATTCAGTAAATATTGGCTATGATTATTATCATTATTACTGTTTTTTTTCTATAAAGGCATGATAAAGAACAGAAATCTGAAAGAATTTTGCTAGAATAATCTCCAGATAGGATTTCAAGTATAAGCTTCATTTACTTTTTGCAAGAACTATAATAAAAATTCTTGGAATTAGCCCAATCAACCATTGCATTATTTGTGGGAGGATAAAGCATTGCAGAACATAAGTCAGGAATAACTCTTTATAAGCATCTATTCCCTAGAAATTATGCCAGCAGTATTAACAGAATTCCATAAAAGTAGTGTCTACCCAACTAATGAAAGGCTTATATCATAGAAAGAGAGAAGTAAAAAGGAAATAAAAACCTTCTATATGATAGTTGTAACAAAATTCCCCCATTTTTTAAAAAATAAGCAGTAATGTTTTACATTTTTATAACAAGTAAAACACATTATATTTTACTATAAATGAAAGGTAAAAAAATAAATAAACAAAAAACCTAAATGTTATAAGATATTGAATAATGGAAATTTAAAGTTTATTTTCCACTTGAAAAACAATGTTTGCTAATTGTAATTAAATTTCTACAGTTTGTTGTTATGGAAAAGCACATTCAGGATCTAGGTGGGTTTTCACAACAATCCCATGGTAAAAATCTATTTACAGGAATTTTTGTTTTTCAACCCAAAGAGTATATGGTGGAGTGGGTACTTGTAGTAATGATTGCATTGTTCCTGTCGATGCTCCCATCTACTGCATTTCCTATCCTAAGAAAGTAAGATGTAGAATAAAATCAATTTTTGTTTTCTACTATAATAACTTTATCCTGAGTATACCTTCATATTTCAAACATTGTATAATATTTTCTTGGATTAATATGAAGGAGATTTTTATGCAGAGTTTAAGACAGTTTAGAGGAAGTGGGTGGTAAGCAATTTAATTGAATTCACTGTGTTCTAAGATAATTCTATATGTTAGAATAAACAATATGTGGTATTTCATTGGTAGGCCAATTCAGTGGCAGGGATAAGTAAAAAATATATATTTTTTGAGTTTAAATATATAGGGAATGACTGTCTGATTTCATTAATCTGGTAATGTCATACCTGCCCACAGAATACAATACCAAATGGGGTATTTCTCCTGAAATTGTCCTGATTTCCAGAATATTCCAGAACTGTCCCTGGTATTCTGTGATTTAAAAAAAACTTAAACATGAAGCTGAAGAGAGACTTCGTATCTATATTTTATCCTGATTAGCTTAAACTTGCCTGTTCGAGCATATAGAGCCCTCTGCCTAATTGGAGAAGAGACCTTGAGACCCAGGTGATGACACAGCGGAACTATTATCAGCCCACCTTTCTGCAGCCATCGTCTGCCTGCCTATGTGTGGAGACAATTGCTGACACCACTAATTGTGTCTTATCTCCAAAAGTATTCTGTTGGAATACTGCACAAAGCTGGAAGCAAAGTGTAATGTCACAATATCAGAAAAGTCATAATAGGGCCTATTCCAAAACACTGGCCATGTCAGGGCTACTGTGAAAGAGACAGGAAGTTGGAAACTGCTTAATAGAACTCTTTCCCTCTTCAGGCATGTTATTTGCCACCAGCTTTTCTCCTACAGAATTAAAAATGAGCTGAGTTCTGTTCACCTTTCCAAAGCACTGTCCACCTGGGGAAACACATTAGCCTGTGCATGCAGCAAACACCACTGTTTCCATAGGACACTATAGCCCAAACCTCCAAACTCTTATTCTACATGTGGTTTTCCAGGTTTCAATTTTTTCCATTGGCTTTTTGGGCCATTCTGTATTCAAGAGGTGGAATCAAAGACGAATAAATTTGCTCTATTTTTTTCCCTCCTGGGATCACATGAAAAGAATGTCTAGATGAGAAGATGTGAGATGTGATTGCCTGAGCATATTTGTTTGCTGATGTCTGTCACAAGTCTCTTCAGGACTGAAGAGTTCCTTCCGCTCATAGAAACAGAGAGAAACAGAGCTTTTCTTTATATAACTATGGGTCATTTTCTATGCTATATATCTGGAAAGTGAAATCTCCTTGCTCTTCATGTTTGCTGAGGGAGAATTCAGTTTAAACTAGCTTCATCTTGTATTTTATGCAATGGTGTTTCAGTGCAGAAATATAGAATAGTCTCATTGGGTCATCTTTCAAACAGAGTTATAATATTTAACCTATCTTACTTCTTTTGAACATTTCAAAATTGGACACCAAATTGAAGAGAACATGATCACATACCGCTAACCTGAGGAGACAGCAATAGTATCAATATATAGCCCTCAGGAATCACGACTGAACTAGAAACTATATCTGAGATTTCACCTGCAACCACAGCCTCAGTTTCCATATTTACATGCAATACACTAAAAGTATTCTTCACTGATGAAACTCACCTTCCTAAATTCTCCATTTCAAATGGTAGCACCCTGATCCATCCTAAAAGTCATTCTAGAAACAGGAAAGCCATTCCTTATTCTTATTTCTACCTTATTCCTCACAGTTAGCCATTGACTAATCAGAATTTACCACAAAGTCTTCATATGTTAAGCCCAATATCTTTGCATTAACTCCAAGTCTTACCTCTCACCCACTTAATTCACTTCTTTGCTTTGAACTCTGCTCCCCTCAAGTCATTTTCATATAGTCCTGAAGCATTGATTTGAAAGGTAAGACTAACTTGTCATTCTCAAACAAGTCTTCCAAGTTCACTCATCACTAAGACAAATTACATTTTCAATTTGCCTTATTTTTGTGCATCTGTGGGTGTCTCCTGTCTAGACTCAGGCATCAGTTTATGTGTTCTGAACAAGCCATAATCTGCATAGAAGGCTTTTGCATTAAGGCCAAGCTATCACTTCTTTTTGGTTGCAAGCTATTATAGAAATAAGGTTAAAATGCAGTAACAGACAGAGAGATCTATAGGGATGGGTGATGGATGGGGTTAAAATAGAATCTTGAAGGTTGTTTTGTTCATTTGGGCTGCTATAAAAAGATACTCCAAATTGTGCATCAACATCAAGCATTGATTGCTCACAGTCGGGAGGTGGAAATCCTAGGGCAGTAGCCTGGTCAGGTTCTGGTGAGGACCCTCTTTCTGGTCACAGCTTCTTGCTGTGTCTTCACATGGCTAAAGGGGTGATGGTACTCTCGGGATGCCACCTTAAGGATTTACTAACCAGCATTTCTGGGTTATGATTTCAACATATGAATTTGGGGGGACACAAACATTCAGACTTGAGCAAGAGTCAATGGAAGGAGGTTACAAGAAGTTTGAGAAAAAATAAAAACAAGCAAATATTTATTTCCTGACAAGAGGAAGAACTTGGAAAAGCTGCCACCTCTGAACCCAGAATTGGCCCTGGAGGGGCTGTGGAAGAAGAGCAGACCTGGGCGTGGAGGAGACAATAAACTAAGTGAGGAAGTCTGGGAGTCACATAAACGATGAAGCCGGGGGGGGGGGGGGGGGGGGGGGGGGGGGGAAGGGTAGGTTAGAAAAAGTGATTAGTTTCTTATGTGTTTCCCGTTCATTGCCTTGAGAAAACCACTGCCTCTTTGTCAAAGAAATTGTTTTCCATAAAACATCCTTTTTGTTTCTGTGTTAAGATAACCCTTATTACTTAAATTTTACCAAAGAAACTAAAAACATGTAATATCTTGGTGAGGTAGGAGGGCAGCAGTGTCAGATCAATTCTGTTGACAGAGAAGTTCATGAATACAGGTGAGAATTGATCAATTCCTTCTGAAAATTGCCTCTCTGGTCATTTTAATCAAAATCCTTAGTTAGACTTCCCTAAATGATTAACTACTAGAGGACTTGTCCTTCAATTGTAAACACAGAAACAAAATCTATTAAACAGTAGCCTTCAGGCTCTGCTATCTGCAGGAAAGGGTCTTGGGAGAAGGGCAGGCCACTGCCCAGCTCTTGTCTGGAGGCAGCTCCCAGGCTCCTGCACTGGGCAGGAAACACACAGGGCTGCTGGGCTCAGCTGAGGAGACAGTTCTTTGTGTTCCCAGAGACTGAGGCTCCTGGACTGTGTGGAACAGAGTAAGAGAGAGAAGAGGGGTGCACAGAGAACAGAAGAGCCAGATATTTGCAGGATACAGTCAAGGATTTAGCTGCTGGTGAGCCCTGCCTGCTTGAGAGAAAGGGCCTCAGAGCAGGGAGAGACCCTGGAAACAGGTCGGATGGTACCTAGAGCTCACGAATGGAGCGGACAGTGCTCTCCTCTGCTGAGTGGACATGGAACCAACTCATGGGACACTGCATGCACTTATTCAAGGATATTTCCTTGTTCCTGGGGCTAAACTCATCCCAGAGTGAATGAAGCTCTGGATGGTCTAAAATAAAAGTCATAAGCAAAGCCGAAAACGGATCAGACTATTAAGAGACAGTCTCAGCTGCACACCGACCAGAACTTAGTGCTGTTTATTAGAAATACAGCAAAACCCAGTGCCCAAGATGCAATGCACCATTCCTAGCACCCAACTGTAAACTTATCAGACACGCAGAGAAGCAGATAATTGTTACTTTTGAGCAGGAGTAAAAGCAGAGGTCCTGAAAAAAAATGTGAGAATACTGGACTTAATGCATGAGAACCTTAAATAAGAAATTAAGATTCTTATCTATATAAATAATATTGTAGGGCTACAAATACTACTTTTCACCAAAGAATGTGGCTATATATAATATTTTTGTTTTAAAATGCTGATGGGGTAGTGAGGTAATATCTATGGAGCATAAATACTTACTAAAGGAAGGGACATTGATGAGGAAAATAGTGTAATAATGTTAAAAAATATGAATGATTGCCCTAACTGGTTTGGCTCAGTGGATAGAGCATTGGCCTGCAGACTCAAGGGTCCCAGTTTGATTCTGGTCAAGGGCATATACCTTGGTTATGGACACAACCCAGTAGGGAGTGGGCAGGAGGCAGCTGATCATTGTTTCTCTCTCATTGATATTTCTAGCTCTCTATCCCTCTCTGTAAAAAGTCAATAAAATATATTATAAAAAATGAATGATGTTTGTAGAGTATTAATGATGTTAACAGCAGATTAGTCTCTCTTGAAGAAACACAACTAGCCCTGACCCTGTTAATTGCTACATCATCCAAAACACTGAAATGTTGTAGGTTCAATCACTGGTTAAGTCACATACAGAAGACAAGCAATTGATGTTCCTCTCTCACATCTACATTTCTCTTCTCTCTCTCTCTCTCTCTCTCTCTCTCTCTCTCTCTCTCTCTCCCTCTCTCTCTCTCTCTTTCTTCCCCCTCTGAAATCAAAGAGCATATCCTTGAGTGAGGATTAAAATAACTATAATAAATAAATAAATAAATAAATAAATAAATAAATAAATAAATAAAATACAGCTAAATATAAAGTCATTGAAGAGGAGATGATGCATATATGTGAGTATGTAGGCATTTGTCATGTTCTGCCTTGCAGGGACTAGTACTTTCTCACTCAAATATTCTGAAGCAGAAAGACATTAATTGGAAAAAAATGGAAACCTGCCTGTCATTGCCAATGTCTTACACAATTCTTGGAACATAATAGGCAGTTAAATATGTTTACTATTTTATGAAATTGCAATTATATTTTTACTAAGTCAGAGTAATTATGCAAATAATACAATTTATTCGCTTAGTAAATAAATGAACTAAATAGTCATAGATCAAAAGCATTGCTTGTTAAGTGTCTGCAGAATAGTCACCAAAATATTTAACATGGATTTATGGGTTTGGGATTATATGCTAATACTAGAGGCCTGCTACATGGGATACAAGCACTAGTGTGGGGCATGATCTGTGGGAATTGGCCTGCTGTGGGAGCACTGCTCATCCCGATCAGCTGAACAGTGCTCCCACTGTGGGAGCACACTGACCACCAGGGGGCAGCTTCTGCATTGAGCGTCAGTGTGATCAGTGTGTATCATAGCAACTGGTCCACCGGTCATTCTACCATTTGGTCGCTGGGCTTTTATTATATAAGATGTGCTAAAGGCCAAAAGAGACTCTTAGTCACTTGGGTTGTACAATGCAGTGTCGATTCAGGATTTCATCTACCACCTCTCACTTTTTCAAAACATAGTGCTGTTTTTCATATTCCTTGACAATTACTATACTTCTCACTGGATATCATGACCTTCTATAGAAAGCCTGAAAAATTCAATTGTCCTTTGCTAAAATATGATCTTTCCACGTGGCTCTGGCCATTAATCACATCATGAGATTCAGGAAGGTATACCTTTTCTCTTCTTTCTCTTTATTTTCCTCTTTGTTAAGCTATTTGTCCTACCACTTTAGACTTTACTTTGTTGTTTTTCCACCACAGTTCAGTGGAAATGTACATTTGGTATATGGGGACAGGTAAGGAATATTGACCTGAGAAAATCTGTGACAAAGAGTAGATGACAAAATACCAGGCTTAGATACTAGACATATCCAATGCTGATAAGTAGATATATATATTATGCTTGCTTTTTTACTTTCAAACACATCCTATCAATTAATTACTTTCTACTGATGAAAGTAATCAAATATCCAATAGGGAACTCTTCCAAACCTTATCCAAAGAAGAGAAAGTCTTCAATTATTTATTTATTTATTTATTTATTTATTTATTTATTTATTTATTTATAATTGATTTCAGAGAAGAAGTGAGAGACAGAGATAGACTGAAACATCAATGACTGAGAGAGAATCATTGATTAGCTGCCTCCTGCTCTCCCCTTACTATGGATCGAGCCTGCAACCCAGGCATATGCTCTTGATCAGAATCAAACCATGGTCAAGTCCATAGGCCAGAGCTCTATCCACTGAGCCAAACCAGCTAAGGCAAGTCCTCAATTTTTCAATGATATAATAATTTGGAGCAGGATAGGAAGTGAGAGAATTAGGAATAATTCTCCTTAACTAAACTATTTTCTTTCAATGTAGGTAAGATTTCAAAAGTTGAATCCCACACCCATCTATCATAAATAAAAGTTCAGTTGCAGATGAAGAGTGGATCATGTTTTTAACTGATGTGAACTAGAGGGACAGTGTGGGTATGGAGGAAGTTGAGCAGATTTCACTTAGTGACATTGCGTTTGTTTCAACTGCACAGCCAATATTATGAAAATAGTGTTTGACATAAATAGGTGGCACTTGGAGACAGGGATCATTCCATCTTTTTTTTCTATAGCTCTCAGTCAGCTCATGTTAGGAAATAGCAATTTGAACTGTGCTCACCGTTTATTGTGAGTCAGTCACTAATGGGCATGTGAAAATAGTGCCCCATGAAACGGAACCTGAGCATGACTTCCATTCTATTTTTGAAAAGATGGATCAGTCTTTTAAAAATATACACAGTCCATCTGGATACCTGTGTTGTCCAATGAGAATAAAATGTATGTCTTGAGTCAAATATGAGAAATTAACAGAAAATCTTTAAGAGATTCATGTGTGTTCTTTGAAATAAAATTTCTCTAAATGAAAGATGAGGCATGCAGGCATGAAACTTGACAGTATTCTAATATCATAAATTAATACCCAAGATCCTTCTGAAGTCGCTATAAATTATGTAAAAAACTTCTGAGCAGAAACATACATGTGCACACTGACACACAAATGCAGGTGTGTTTAGAAGAGATAACTTTCAGTACACATATCTCTATAGTAACAAGTACATATGCTCTTTATTACCTTCCTCTATTGTCAATAGGAGAGTGAGAAGTGAAATTTAATAAATTTATGTATTTAGAATTTTGAGATTTAATTTTTATAAATCCAAGCAATTAAATAAGATTTTTATACATTACTATCTTTGCTCTCTCACCTCCTCACTTGTATCATGTTCCATTCTCCCCAAGTAAAAATACAACCTCATTCAATTCTACACTCTTTTCAAGATCAACGTACCCACCACTTTCACTTCCAAATTTACTGAAATGTTATGTTTTATTACCTGTTTATCCTCATCTGTCAGTTGTTTCACTATCAGTGTAGCCCTGCCTCTAGACTGAAACATCTCTTTACAACCAGACACATGCCCTGCTTTCTGACTACAAAGTCCCTTGACCCTTTCCGCCCTCCTTGACCTTTAAGAAGCAAGTGACAAATCCCTTTGGATTGACAATTCGTTTGCTCAGAGACAGCACTGCTTTTGCTCCTTTTCCCCTTACCTGCCTTCCAGAACACTTACTATTCTTTACTAGTATATTTCTGTGTGTTCAGTGATCTGGTTCTTTGTTGGTAGATTTTACACCTCAGCCCACCTTGGCCACACTGTTAGGAGGCAGATCTCTGAGCTCACTCTCTAGGCCCCACTTCTCCTGCTAGAGCCAGGCAGAACCCAAGGCTTCTTGGCACAGGAGAGGCAAATAAAATAGAATTGAGGGAGAAAGGATATGTCTGATTACCATGTTCTTAGAATCTCCTTGCTTTATCCTTGGCAGAGGTCTCCACTCACTTTCTTACACCTCAACTCATCTACATTCCCCACATGGCTGCTAGGAATCCATTTAAAAGAAAGAGGAGGAGAAAGCAGGAGGGGAGGAAGGGATCACTGAAAACTGTCCTCCTGTCCTCCTCTATTCCACTTCTCACAGTCCTGAATTGCTTGCTGGGAAAAACAATACAGCAAGAAAAACAAAGGATCGTTATGGCTCAAGATGTGGAACACAGTTCTTGAATTCTAGATCACCTCACACATATATCTGACCGTCTTCTCCCCAAGCCTTCTCTCCTCTGTCCCTCCAACTGTTCTATTACTGTTTGACTTCACAGAGCATGCTGCCGCCTTCTTCTCAACCCAGAAAGTCTCCCATGAACACCTGGCTTGCCTTTCCCTCCCTGTATCCCTGTGAGAGAGTATTCACACAGGTTCCTCTGTGCACTCATGGAATCCTGCTTTAGGAAGGTATGGAGTATGTGCTCAGTAAAGGAACAAAGAGCAGAAAACCTAAAGCAAATGAAAAATGGGAAAGGAATTTGTTATAGAAAGTGATGGCCATTACGTTTTCTAAGTGGGACATAAGTCAAAAATTTTAATTCCATTTAAAAGTAATCACCAACATGATGCACATATAATTTAAATAAAGGTGTCAAATAAAGCACAACAGGAGTTTGCTAACCCAAAACTTGCCATTTTGGACACTAAGTACTTCAACCTGCTTATTTTTAAGAAACAGAGGACTCTGAGAGAACCTTTGATTACCGCTCCCTTCCTTACCTGCCTAAAGGAATTCAGGTAGAAGAACCGATCAAGAGGGTGGCCTTGCACACTCACCTGCCCACATGTGCATTAAGTGGAGATAGGGAGGATGGCAGAAGGTCTGTAGGATTAGATCCAGGTGTCATCAAACTACGGCCCACAGGCCAAATGCTGCCCGCAGAGGACATTTATCAGGCCCGCCGGGTGTTTTTGCTGCCTTTTTTTACTTCAAAATAAGATATGTGCAGTGTGCATAGGAATTTGTTCATAGTTTTTTTTTGTGTGTGTTTTTTTTTAAACTATAGTCTGGCCCTCCAACAGTCTGAGGGACAGTGAACTGGGCCCCTGTTTAAAAAGTTTGAGGACCCTTGATTCTGTGTCTCATTGTCTGTGGGTGGGCCAGGAGAGAATTTGTTCACCAGATGTTAGCTCCTTCTCATCTCCCTGTGAATTGTGCGCTTTCCCTTTGAAATCTCAGACCCTGTCACCCTTGCTTTTGTCTAGAAGCATAAGCTTCAGCTGTGCAGTATGTCCTGTGTCTGTACTCCCACAGAACCCCCGTATGTACATACATACTAACTGTGCTTATTTTCCCCTGTGAGTCCATCTCAGGTGAATTTACTGGTCTGGCTAGAAGAACATAGAAAGGCCTTCTTTTCATCAGCAGCAACCCAAGGCAGCATGTTCTGTGTTAATTCTTTGTGTCCTGTAGGCCAGGCAGAGGAGGAACTGACAACTGTCTTTCAGATTGTACATTGTCCTTTGAAAGGGAAGGGCGACACTGCCATTCTGCCCATCCAGGGGAAAGCTGCGCTTCCTGTAAAGGATACAATCTGCACATGAGAAACCAAGTCCATTGTAGACAAATGGAGCCCTCTCCACTCGCTGGGAGTGTGATCCACTTCAGGCCAGAACATATGCATCCCTATGTTCATAGCAGCACAATTTACCATAGCTAAGATTTGAAAACAGCCTAAGTGTCCATCAGCAGATGAATGGATTAGAAAGCTGTGGTACATCTACACAATGGAATACTATGCTGCTGTAAAAAGGAAGGAGTTCTTAGCATTTGCAGCAGCATGGATGGAACTGGAGAACATAATGCTAAGTGAAATAAGCCAGTCAATGAAAGAAAAATACCACATGTCCTCACTCATCTATGGATCATAATAACCATTATAAGCTGGTGAACAAAAATAGATACAGAGGCAGAGCAGCATCAAACAAACTGTCAAATTGCAGCAACAAGGACAGGGAGGGTTGGTGGGGGTGGGTAACAGATCAGCCATGGGACTTTTATGCATGCATTTAAGCAAAACCAATGGACACAAAACACTGGGGGGTAGGGGAGGCAGGAGGAAGGGCAGGGGGAAAAATAGATAAATGTACTAATCTTTGTAAAACTGTATGTAATTTTAAAAAATGGTTGAAATTAAAAAAAAGATTTAAAAAATGTGTGGCTATAAAAAACACCAGTTTTTAAATTAAGCTGATGAAACATGTTTTTGTTAAAATCAGAAAATTTTGCAAAATTAATTAAATCTCAAAAAAGTCCATCTGGTTTACTCCTGAAGGTGGAATTAAAAAAAAAAAATTAAAATGCAGAAGCCATGGTTGCTTTCTACAAATATTTACCATTTGTAAATGTTGGTTGTTAGAAACATAATGGTTGGTGTTTGGTAATTGCTAAGTGAGTGAACTTTTTACTTTTTATTAACAAAAGTAACTTTCAAACTTCTTGTCAAAGATAGAGGAATGGAGAAGCTCTACCTCAAAAATCCATCACAGTAACAAAGAGGGGAGTTGTCATCTTTAAGGAAATAAAAAGACACACAAACATCGATCCCAACCGCACACTGACCACACATGGTCTAAGGGTGAGCTGGTTGGCCTTTCTGTCCTCCGGTGTTTATTCTGCTGTAAACTCCACCCCAGCCGCACCCCGTATTCACTGGCATGTCCCAGGTACATAGACCAATGCCTTTTACATAGCAGACTTTCAATAAATCTTTGTTTGGTGACTGAATAAGTGGGAGAGATTTTATACAGTATCTTAAGAAAAAGAATGCAAAATAGTAGCTGTTGTCAAAATTAATTATCCTTCTTAGTATATTTGCATAATTATCATTAAAAGTATAACATTTTAATACCTAAAATTAATGAATTACAAATTCATATGCTAAAAATAAAATTTAGCAGAGGCATCTGAAATTAAAAAGGAGCTTTTCCATGTGCAATATTTCTGTATAAAGTGAACCAAGATTTTAGGAATATTTTCCTCTTGAAATTGTTTTATGCAGACTTATTACATCTATCTTATCTGAGATATGGGTTGTAATTATAAATGTGTAATGAATTGTTTGCATTTAATAACTGTTATATATGTGTACATGTACTTACATATTATACATGCAGACTTATAAGTGTGGTTTGAATATACACTAGTTAGCTTTTTATTTTTAATCGGTTTTTCATTGATTTTTTAGAGAGAGAGGAGGGGAAAGGAGAGGGAGAAGCACTGATGTGAGAGAGAAACATCAATCAGGCGCCTCCTGTACATACCTGGGCGAGAGACCAAGCTGCATCCTGGGCATGTGCCTTGACCAGGAAACAAACTGGTGACCTTTCGGAGCATGGAATGATGCTCAACCCATGGACCAACACTGGCCAGGGCTACACTAGTTAACTGTTTTACAAAATATTTGTGTTTAAATAATAAGATGAAGTACAACTCTTACTTCTAATGCATTTTATGTTGTTATCACAGGAGCATAATATCCACATGTGTGTTTCTCTCTTTAGAAAATATTATAGTAGAAGCTTTAGCATCTTACAAATTAATATCTTTTGCCTCTTAACCCCAGTGCAGCAGTTCTCAGCCTGTGGGTCGTGACCCCTTTGGCGGTCAAATGACCCTTTCACAGGGGACGCCTAAGACCATCCTGCATATCTGATATTTACATTATGATTCATAACAGTAGCAACATTACAGTTATGAAGTAGCAACAAAAATAATTTTATGGTTGGGTCACAGTATGAGGAACTGTGTTTAAAGGGCCAGAAGGTTGATAACCACTGCCCCAGTGTCTAACTCAGGAATAGAAAGAAATAGTAACATAGAATTATTGATCAAGTACAGACTATCAACCCCCACTCACCAGATGCTTCTACCATTTCCTTCCAGTCCTCCTCGCCTTCCTCTGTTTGCTTTGACCATGAAAATTCCTAGCCACACACCTGTTTCATAGGCGGAACGGTGCATCATGACGTGAGAAAAAGTTTTAAGCTGTTTACTGTGGCCTGTGTTCTGAGTGATCCAAGTCACTGTCACACGGCTTACAAAACATTTTAAATGTGATTCCTTCAGCTGACTAATTTTTCAAAAGACTTTTCTTTAAATTTTATTTTAATTTTATTGTTGGCAGTATTGCAGATGTCCTCCCATTTCCCCACCTTTAACCCCCTTCTCCCAGCCCCTACACCTCCCCAGGCCTTCACCACCCTGTTGTCTGGGGCCATTGGTTATGCATATATGCATTTAAGTTCTTTTGTTAGTGAGACTCTTCCTTTGCCTCCCTCCCTTCCTTTGTCATTCTGTTCCATGCTTCCATACCTCTGGAGATTTTTAGAGAGATAGAAAGGGAGAGGGAGAGAAAGAGAGAGAGAAACATCAATCGGCTGATTTCTATACTCTCTCTACTGAGGATCAAGCATGCAACCCTTGAATGTGCTCTGAACAGGTATCAAACTGGCAACCCTTCAAAGCCCATCCTACCAACTGAGCCATGCTGGCCAGGGCACTAATATTTTTCAATGTTTATGCCTTGATTGTACAATTAAGTCTATCTCGTGCATATGAGTGCATGGACATCTTTGTTTGGAGGTGTGCTCTGGATTTTATAAAAGAAGAATTAAGGAAGGGGACCACAATTTCAGTGCAATAACTTCATGGAAAATACATATTTTAGCTGTTTCTAATTTCTGCCTATTGTCATTATTTAACTTAATCTCTCCCAATTTTTTTAAAACTGTGTATTGTGTTCATTAAAAGGCCCCTTAGGCCATAACCAGTTTGGCTCAGTGTATAGACCAACAACCTGCAGACTCAAGGGTCCCAGGTTTGATTCTGGTCAAGGGCATGTACCTTGGTTGTAGACACATCCCCAGTAGGGAGTGTGCAGGAGGCAGCTGATCCATGTTTCTCTCTCATCGATGTTTCTAACTCTCTATCCCTCTCCTTTCCTCTCTGTAATAAATCAATAAAATATATGTATTTTAAAGGCCACTAAGCTTTTAAAACACATTTGTGTCTTCACTGGATAGCTACCTTTAACCACAGGTGATATTGAAAGAAAGAATTGCAAAAATAAAGGAAAATAGAAAATCACTGATAGAACACATAAAAACAAGAGGAGTCATTCTCAACTATTAAGGAAAGAGGTACGAATATGAAATATAACTGTGTCTTGTATATTCTTCAAGGTAAATGTTACCTCTTCCTGAGGAAGACTCATACTGTTATATAGTTACTTAGTTTTAATAAAATATGACACACAAGTAGGTCATAAATCTCAATTTACATATGCTGTGTATTTTGAAATTTTAAATATTTCAAGCAAAGTTAGTTAGAGAATAGTTTAGTGAAGACAATTGCATAATCTAATTTAGTTTACATGCTCATAAAATGTTAAAGGATATTAAATAAAATTGTGTATTATCACAATGTGCACAATTTTTTCTAGAAGCCAATGGAACTTGGGAAGTATATAAATAAAACAATTAATTAAATTAAATAAAAAACAGACTGTGAGTACACAGATGGTGTTTTTGGAGAGATGATACAGCTTAAGCTTGATAGACTCACAAGGAAATAAGTAAAACCTGTAGGTGGAGCATAGAAATGTTGCCTCCCCCAAAAGTAGCACAAAATCCAGGCCTGGTGCACAAAATCCATGCATGGGTGGGGTCCCTAGGCCTGGCCTGTAATTAGGGCCCATTGGAGCCAGGCATATCAGGCCAAGCAGATGAGGTTCCAAAGGCCTCAACGGGGTCAGGAGAGGAGGCAATGGTTGCTAGACCTGGCGCGGAAGGAACGGACACTGGACATAACACCGCCCTCAGCACCCCGCCAAAGTGTGGTTCCCCACCTTGCCCCTTCCTACTTCCCTTGCTTCCACACTACCATCAGGGCCTGCTGGCTGGGAAGGGGAGGGGCTGCGGAGGTTGGCCACTGGCTCCAAAGAGAGAGCTGGCCCTCAGCCCCCCTGGAAAAGGGCCATGTCCAATGCCACCCACCCCCAATTTTCATCCCAGAATGGCGCCCAGCCCATTGGGGTGATCAGGGCCTGTGGGCCATGGAGAGGACCTGCGGGAGGTTTGCCAGCTGTCCCTACCCCCAACCAAGTCAGTTGGCCAGCTGCAGTGCCCATCACAGCAGCCAGTCATTCCAGGTGTTCCGGTCGTTCAGTCACTTGGCTATTATATATATAGATTATACACAACTGTAATTACATATTAACATAGCTAAAGGCACATCTACAAGTAAGTGGTCATACACAAAGCAGCCAAGAAACCTATCTAATAAAAGAGTAATATGCAAATTAGGCATCACTCCATCACAAAAATGGCCGCCCCCATAGCCACAAGATGGAGGTGCTCAGTCCGGCTCAGCCCTGCCACTGAAGTGGTCAGGCCTGTTAGCCAGGCAGGTGGGAAGGGAGGCAGGGGGCCACAGAGGCAGGCAGGTAATCAGAGGGGACTGGGAGTCCACTGCCCAGGCCTGTAGCCTTAGCCAGAGTCTGCCAGTGGGGCAAGGGCAGAGCTGACAATGGCAGGGGGCAGGATCAGAGCCAGTGATCACAGAGGCCTGGGCTCTGTGAAGCTAGTGAATGGAGGGGCTTGGGGATCTTCTACCCAGGCCTGCATCCTCGGCCAGAGGTTACAGGCATGGGCAGGGGTGGAGCCAGTGATCAGAGTGAACTACAGAGAAAACACCTTTTCTGACTGCTCATTGGCTAAGCTCTCTGTATGCCGCTGGTAATATTCTTAGTAACTTGGGTAATAAGAATCCAGAACAGTGATCTAGGGTTTTTCTACCATACTCCTAGAGAAAAAAAAAATGAAGGTCCACTGCTGGAGGGCTAAGAAATGTCATATCCTGATTTGTCAGTTTTGCTCAGTACATAATGCCTCAGCCTGCTGACTGCAGGGTCTGGGTTCAATTCTGACCAAGGACATGTACCTAGGCTGCAGGCTTCTCCCTGGCCAGGGCCTAGGTCAATGGAAACGTATCCTCAGCTGAGGATAAAAATAAAAAAGAAAGAAAGAAATGTCATATCATAAAAGGCCCATCTTGAAAATGCATAAAGAAAGTTAACATTTCTTCATGGTGAAAGGACTGGAGTCCATGTTGATGAAAACACCTTGGTGGCTGCAGAGACTGGCAGTGGCTGCAGCAGTGGGATGATGGGGCTGGTGGCTTCCTCTGATTAGCCTGGTTGCCTCCCACAAAAGGAGGCCAGACTGCAGCTTAGGCCCGCTCCCCAAGGGGATCAGAGAGCAGGCCCAAGCCATCAATAGGACACCCCCTGAGGGCTCCCAGTATGTGAGAGAGGGCAGGCTGGGCTGAGGAACCCCCAGTGCACAAATAATAGTAATAGAATAATGTGTTTTGATTAGATCCAAAATACTGACCATCCACTCTGATGAGATCCAAGGTTTTAATGAAGCTTATCAAATAGTTTCTTAACCAAATGATATTGTCCAGTTTAAATAAATAGTGCTAAATAAAACTTAAAATGTTTTATCATTAAAATATATTCCCACTGATACTATTTATAAGACTTTCACAAGCTATTGTGAAACATAATTTAATAACTCTAACAAGGATAGAGTTATCCTTGAAATAAAATTTAAAACAACTCAAGACCACAATAGTACTCAGCTTTTCAATCGTTTTGGAAATAAAAAGGTAGTTT
Organism: Murina feae; assembly: GCA_004026665.1. Lineage (NCBI taxonomy): Eukaryota > Metazoa > Chordata > Mammalia > Chiroptera > Vespertilionidae > Murina > Murina feae. The sequence goes on from PVJC01020506.1 coordinate 24,982, forward strand.
CTCTCTGCTGTCTTTCCATATCATGAAGTAAGTTGCAATTTGAAAGTGCTGTTTCTTATTTGTGAAATGCCTGTTTCTTATTTGTGAAATGCATTTTCATGGGATGAGTTACATATTTTAATAAAAATATTTATAATGTAGAATTTGACAAAATACTAAAGAGCTAGTGCAAAAAAAAAGCCCACACAAAAAACAAGTAACTGTCTTATTTACAGTGTCTATTCTGCTAGAATATATATTTAAACTTTCAGTAAATCCTCCTACACTGTAAGCAGCAGTCCAGAGTTCACTTCATTAAGCAAAAGGGAAGGTATCCCTGGAATAGTTAGCTTTGTTTGGAAAAACAAGAGGAGAAGTTGAATGCAGAAATAGGTTCTAAACTATTCACTTCTTACACGGAGAACATATGCATCCTTTCACTTACATCAGTCAAAGCATCACATTGGGAATGAATTATTGCATTTCTGTATTAAAACTAACAGAATCTCCTTTTTAATCATGGTCAAGCCAGAGACATGCCAAAGATCATCTTAAAAATATTTTATCTATGGACTTGTATGTCTACAGGTTTCCCAAGTTTGATGTGACTCCTCTGGACCAAAGGCTTCTTTAGAAACATCTGTTTCCAAACAAAAGTATCATTTTGCAAAGGCTGACATTTAGCTTTCAGAAATCAGTTTCTTAGTATTTAATACGAAGGAGACATTCAGCATGGAGGCCTGTGGGGATGATCATGGTTACTTAGACCTGGTCACAGGCCTGTGTTAGGGATCTTGTGTTTTCTCTGGGTGCCGAGGGCCAGATTTGAACTTGCCCCTTTAGTTGCCCTTATGCAGTTTGACATGTCAGTCTTGAGGGGGCCATGGGAATTATTGGGATTGGGTGGTTTAGGGGCATTGGAATTTTTGCAGCTAATGGGAAGGGTTGTCCTGTAAGTGCTCCATTCCTAGGAGGACAACTCAGGGTTTTCTCATCTTATATATCAGGCAAAGGTAGCTTTCAAATCTGCAGTAAGCCTTGTCCTTTTAAAGTTATTTCTTACAGCATTTTGCAAGTCAGGGCTTTGGAATCCATTAGTTAAACGCTTTGAGACAAGGGATTAGATCCAGGAGTTTAAACAGTAGATATCAGACTAACATTTCAACGTGAAAAGTATCTAGAATCAAGCAATATATTAAATTTCCTCAACAAAAACCTACTTGGGATTAAATTCTGTCCTGTAATAAATAACAACACTTGACTCAAAATTGATTTTTTTCTATATATCCACTTAAAGGTGAATTTGACTACTTTTTCAGCTGACTTTGCTTCTGTTTCTGAAATGGCACAGCTTTCAAGAATACTTTTAAGGGGGAAATTAATGCTTTTAGCTGTGTGTGTTTTGATGACTCAGCAAAAATATTGCTGAGTTGATGACACCTCCTGGAGCCCCAGCCACTATTTAATAAAGTCTTTCCTAATCTCTTGGCAAGTGAAAAAATAACTAAATGTTCTAAGTTAACAACATATGAAGGCAGAAGATGGGACTCCCTTTATTGTGATTTATATATATCATGGCTAACATATTTTAAATGTTTTAGAATCTAACTACTAATACTGGATATTGATGAAAAATCTCACTCACTAGCAATATTATATACCTTTGAGAAATTGTTATTTATTTTATAAGTATTTCAGTTATTTAAAATAATGGTACATATTATATTATTACTAGAGGCCCAATGCATGCAAGTCATGCATTGGGGGGAGAATCCCTAAGCCTGGCCTGAGCCCTCTCACAATCTGTGAACCCTTGCTCCTAACCATCTATCTGCCCACTCACTCCTTATTGCCTGCCTGCATGCTCCCAACTGCCCACCTGCTTGCTCTTTACCGCTTGGCTCGCCACTCTTTAGCACAGCCAGGGAGGCAGGAGAGGATCTCACCACTAGCATTCTGCTCACCAGCAGTGAGCCTGGCTTCTGCCTGAGTGGTGCTCCCACTGTAGAAGCACACTGACCACGAGGAGGCAGCTCCTGCATTAAGGGTCTGCCCCCTGGTGGTCAGTACTGGCTGTTCTGGTAGTTCTGGTCATTCCTCCATAATGGTTGCTTGGGCTTTTATATATATAGATAAGGATGGGTATTTACTTCAAATTTTGAATAATTTTATAGACAAAATGCTTGAAAGTTGAGTATATGTGCTTACATATTTTATTAAATTTATAATACCCCATGAAACTTATAATACCTTGATAATTTTCCTCCCATCTTTCTAAATTCTGGCTGGACTAATAATCAAGTTAACATAAGACAGATTAACTGGAGAAAATGACCAAATGTATTACAAATGTACATACTAGGGTTCCATAGAATATGAAACCCCAGGACACATTAGGCAGTTGCAGCTTATACACCATTTTGGACAAAGATTTAGTGTTTCTAAGGAAAAGCAGTTGATTCAAAGGTAGATGAGAAGGACCTAATGTGTGGTAAATAAATTCACACTGAGCTATTCCAAAACAAATTCTCCTGAAGGTCAGTAATCATCTGAGAATCCAAATCAATACCACCATGAGATCATCTCACCCCTGTAAGGAAGACTATTCTTATAAAACAAAAAGAGAGAATCAAGAAGTGTTGCCAAGGATGTGAAGTATAATTAACTCTGGTACACTGTAAGTGGAAATGTCAATTACAGTAATAATTATGAATATAGTACAGATGTTCTTCAAAAACTAAAAATTGAAATATGACATGATGTGTATTTATGTGTATTTATGTGTATTTACCCAAAGTTGAAATCAGGATCTTGAAGAGACATCTGCCTACTAGATCTGACTCTATGCTCATGGCAGCAGCATTTGCAATAGCCAAGATATGGTAAAAACCTAAATGCCCATCAATAAATGCATAAAAATGTAATACAATAGACTATTGTTCAGTTTTTAAAAGAAAAAGCAATCCTGTCATTTGTGACAACATAGATAGAAAAATAAGATATTATTCTAAGTGAAATAAGCCAGACCATAAAAGTAAACACAGTGTGATCTCATTTAATATGTGGAATATGGTCAAACTCATAGAGGCAGAGACTGGAATGGTGGCTACAGGGCCAAGAGTGGGGGTCATGAAGGAATAAATGTCAAAGAGTGTAAAGTTTAAGGTAAGCAAGATAAATTTAAGAGATCCACTAGACTGTATAGTTCCTATAGCTAACAATAATGTATTGTCTAATTAAAATTTGCTGAGAGGGTGGTCTTATATTGACTATATTTATCATGCTCACAAATGAATATATATTAAAGGGGTACTAGTTATGTTTATGGCCTTGATGGTGGTGATAGTTTTATATATATATATATATATATATATATATATATATATATATATATATATATATATATGCATATTAGAGGCCCAGTGCACAAAATTCATGCACAGATAGGGTCCCTAGGCCTGGCTGACAATCAGGGCTGATTGGGACCTTCTGGCTGCCACCTGGGTCCTCCCTTCCCTGGCTGCCAGCTGAGTCCTTCCTTTGTTTTGTGCCACCCTTTGGTAGTCAGCACATGTGATAGTGAGTCAACACCTGGTCTCCCAGTCAAACTTCCGTGGGGACACTTTGCATAATATATATATATATATATATATATATATATATATATATATATATATACACACACACACACATATACACTAGAGGCCCAGTGCACAAAAATTTGTGCACTTGGGGTTGTCCCATAGCACGGCCTGTGCCCTTTAGCAATCTAGAACTCCTTGGGAGATGTCCATCTGCTGGATTGGGCCCACTCCCCAGGCAATCATGCTTAAGCTGGCAGCCATACATCCCTCTGTCATCTCAGGGGTCCTTGAGGGATGTCCACTTGCCAGTGGGGAGCAGGCTTAATCTGCAGTTGTACATCCTTAGCTCTGCTGAGGAGGCAGGAAAGGTTCCCACCACCACTGCTGTGCTGGCAGCTGTCAGCCTGGCTTGTGGCTGAGCAGAGCTCCCCCTGTGGGAGCTCACTGACCACCAGGGAGCAGCTCTTGCATTGAGCATCTTCCCCTGGTGGTCAGTGTGTGTCATAGTGACCAGTCATTCCCAGTGGTTCTGCTGTTAGGGTCAATTTGATTATTACCCTTCTATTATA
>PVJC01020507.1:0-29120 GCA_004026665.1 Murina feae
GAGAGCTTCATATTTATACATAAGTTGTTTTTCTATTTTCTTTATAAACAATTTCATCTAGAAGTCTCAGGATTACTTTCTGTAAAAGCAAGATGTTTTTAAGTTCTTTTGTTTATTGTCACTAATGTAATGGTTTCAATTGTGGAAATGTTTTATAAAATGTGTTACATTTTATAATTGGCTTGGTTTTTCTTTAAATGTTTATGTGGTTATCCATGAAATATGAGAATACTTAGCATTTATTGAGGGTTTACTCTGTTATGCACCATTAATTTACATATATATCTCTATATAACCTCATTTATTTCTCCCAATAGTTGCTTATATTAAATTTTATTCTCCACCCCTTTTATATGATGAGAAAACAGGGATAGGTCACCCAAGGTCACTCTGGTGGTGCTTGAATCCCTCAGGCTGATTCCAGACTTTCCTCTCTCATATTTAGGTCAGTATTTTCCAAAAGTATGAATTTTGAGAATTTAATTGCACAAGATATTATTAAGGGATTTTTGGAAGAAATAAGTGTGGATTAACTAAATAAGGTTTGGGAATTTGGGCTAAACAAATGAGTTCCTTTCCTGTATGATTTTTTTCAGAGTGATGGGGAAAATGAGGCAATTTTGGGGTCTAGCAACTGAACCTGTGCCATTACCTACCACACATTCTTATTAGCCTATCGTCTAGTCTCTGCCCCTTTAATTGTCTGGCCCTGCAAGACCTGTTTACTCCCATTTTAGACAAGCCATAAACCATCCCCAGACGGAGTTACCAGTGCTGGCGCCAGGCCAGGCCTTTAGTTGTGGTCTCAAGGCCACAGCACATGGGGTTCTTTAAGAACTTGCAAAGGGGACTGGAAAAACCCTTGTGTGGGAGACAAAGAACTGGAAAAAGTATAAATAGGGAAATCTTCCTCCATGTTTTTGCCCAGAAATCTGAAAGACATTTTTCTCTGGGCCTACACGTAATAATAATAAAGTGCAGCTCCATTTCTCTAAGCATTGCTTGGTTTTTCTCCAGTCTTCTGCAACAAGAGTATCTAAAAGGTCATAAACTTTACAAATCTCTAAAAGGCAAATGCAGAATATAACATTCCCCGGTCCTCCTTGAACACAACTCTTCTTGGTCGATTCGTCTTAGACCACCGGCCTGCAAACTGAGTCTATGAAATAATCGCCTGCAAACCAGTGATCGGCAAAGCAGTTCACAAATCTCCCTGCCCAGGCCAAGCTTTTACACCCCTTTTACAGGGGCATAAGGAAGACCTGCCTGGTGTTCAGCTGCAAGCTGCCACTATGTGCCTGTGCTCTTTACTTTAAAAATGATTATGCAAGCCCTGGCTGGTTTGGTTCAGTGGATAGAGCGTCGGCCTGTGGACTAAAGGGTCCCAGGTTCGATTCCAGTCAAGGGCATGTACCTTGGTTGCGGGCACATCCCCAGTAGGGGGTATGCAGGAGGCAGCTGATCGATGTTTCTCTCTCATCGATGTTTCTAACTACATATCCCTCTCCCTTCCTCTCTGTAAAATATCAATAAAATATATTTTTTTAAATGATTACGCAGGTAAATTGGTAATACTTTCTTGGGGAATCATTTACCTGTATAAATGAAAAGCCTCTCAACCTTGGGAAGTTCAGGGTCAGCCACTAGGGTAAGAAGAAAATATTAGATCAATTTAAAACTTACTTTTGACTTTTTTTCATATGTCTTGCTAGATATGCATGTATAAAACATGTGTCAAAATTATAAATTTTATTTATAATTGTTTATTACTACTATAAGTATAACATTTAAGAATATATTGTTTGAGCTCTGGCAAGTCTGGTTCAGTTGGCTGAGCATCATCCCATGCACCAAGAGGTCACAGATTCTATTCCTGGTCAGGGCACAAGCCCAGATTACAGGCTCTGTCCCCAGTAGGGGGCAGGCAGGAAGCGGACAATCAACATTTCTCTCTCATTGATGTTTCTCTCTCTCCCTTCCTCTCTCTCAAAATTCAATAAAAAAATTTTTTAAAGAATATATATTATTTGATTATGTATATTACATATATATTATATGCTATAAATATGTATAAATTATGATATTAGAATAGTAAAATTTACATACTTTGCAAATAATTTTGTATACATATACATTTACATAAGATGGGTTGCAATAATATTGTAATAGTAAAATATACAATAGCCTAGAGAAAAGCCCTGTACATAAAAAAAAGTACAAACGATACTGAGTTTTTATGCCTAGCAGAAAGGACTATAATGATAAACAAAAATGTTATAAATGATGGCCTTTACTAGTGGGAAAAGGGGAAATTTCCATTTTCTTTGTGCTTCCTTGTGTTGTCCTAATATTTGTATAATAAATGTATATTTTTAATAAGTATTACATTCAGAGTTCCAATTTTGGCGATTATAAAAGGGCAATCAGTAACACAGTCTTTTCGCAGACAGCCCATTGCCTCACAATTACCCAGAGGTATTTGTGTCTTGTGCAAAGGATGCATCATGTTGCTAACATGTGTTCAGTTACATGTATTCTTTTTACCTTTCATCACACACACAACACAGTGTTTCACTGCTGGTAAATAATCTTGTACACCTGTCATTCCATCCGTGCAGGGCTTTACCTGTAGGACGAAAACATGGATAAAAAATTCTTAAAGTAGAACGGCTAGGTCAAAAATACACCTTTGCCGTTTGGATACATACTGCCATGTGGAAGTACTGCCATCCTCTGAAGTCAGGAGAACGCTTCCATGTTCGGGCTTTTGGTTTTGGTTTTTACACTTCAGTTTAGATCCCTTTTCATGTACCCTGGCTTCATGGACGCTCGAGAAAAACAAATTACTTAGAATGTTCAAAGTCCCCCTCGCAGTGGAAATTCAAGTGCTGTCCATCCCACCTGTTAGGTCACAGGATCCCAACGCAGACGAGAACGCTGTCGCTGAGGCTCGGCTTACACACAGAGGGACAGCAGCCCGGCCCGCGGGTCATCTGCGTCCGGGGCCATATCGCAGTGAAGAGGCAAGTTTCACTTCTGTAGACCCCAAGGCGCTGGCTGGATTTGCATCCTGAAATAGTGTAAGTTGCTTTAATCATTTAAATAAAAAGAAGGGGCTCCAGGAGGGGTGGCGGCCTACCTGGACGGACAATGTGAGAGCCTGGAAAGGAGCTCCCACTCCCCCAGCCATTCTCCCCACGCCGAGCAGCTGCTGAAATGTCAGATGGATTTGCACGGCTGACTCAAGTTGCCGAAAAGAGAGCAGCACGGTGACTCCGTAAACTGTGCCCACAGCCAAGCCCAGCTTAATATAGACACTGGGCCCAGCCGAGCGCTCCTGCTACCCAGCCAGCCTGGTCCTTGGTGGGGGGATCTCTCAGAGGGTGTTGACCTGGAACGCTTGTCAACCGGGGAGACTTCTTGAGAGCCTTTTAAATTCTCTTTGATTATTTCTCCTTTTCTAGGAAGATAGAAAAAAATACAGAAAAGAACCATGTCCGAGCACAACAGGAATTCGGACCCAGAAGAACTCTTTGATGAAGAGATTGATGAAGATAAAATCTTGGCCAACTTGTCCCCCGAAGAGCTGTTGGAGCTGCAGTCAGAAATCGAAGTCATGGCCCCGGACCCCAGGCTTCCCGTGGGCATGATTCAGAAAGATCAAACCGACAAGCCCCCCACGGGCTCCTTTGACCACAGATCTCTGGTGGATTACATGTACTGGCAGAAGGCGTCCCAGCGCCTGCTGGAGGATGAGCGCGTCCCTGTCACCTTCGCGCCCTCCCAGGTAACCAGGGGCTGTGTGCAGCCGAGCAGTGGCGCTGGCCTGCCAGGGGTCCACGTGGCAACAGATAGTATTTCCCAAGATTTCATGTCTTGAGTTGTTTTGTTGCCACTTAAAGATTAAATCATAATATTTAAGGTTGGAACTCTTCGAAACACTTATATGGTATAGCTGTGAAAGGAAAGTTGGTAATTTCTTATAAATGTCTCTTTTTAAAAAAAAATTGCTTTTGAGTTTGCTGTGCAGGAAAGCTTGTAGTCTATAGACCTGGTATTTAATGAATTAACTCACAACCCAGAAAGACTTGTTCTTAATCATTGTTTGGCTCACAAGCCCCTTTAAGACGCTGCTGAAAGTTCTGTGCCTTCGCTTCAAGCACATACACACACATGCCGTATCTCACACACAGCTTCAAGGTGCACAGTCCCCTGAAGTCCACCCACATACCTACAATTGGACCAATTAAATAACTTAAAATAGCCAATATTCCCACAGGCCACTTGATAACAGTGACTAGAGATTAATACCTATTAAGCTGTTTTTAATGTTTTCCTAGGAAAAGTAGAATTGGGGTTGAATCTAAATACAGATTGTATTTAGCAGATTTTTTCTAATAGAGATCCCCCGAGTAAAGTCTCTTTCCGTCATCCTTGATAATACCGATAGACTTTGTCGCATTAACTGTCACACTGGCCACAGGTGGACAAATTATAACTGTTCAGGTCAGGAGAATTTAAATGTGTTCTGAACTCAAGAACACAAATTGCTGGATTGATAAGGGTAGAAATTTAAGATTAAATTTTCAGACATTTTACAATTGGAGTAAAAGCCAATTCTATATGAATTATTCTAGAAGAAGAAAACTGGATACTTTTCACATCTTTTCTTTTCTTGATAGAATTTAAACAGCTTAATGGCTGGCTCCCCCTGCTGGGGAAGATGACAATTGCTAAGGGACTGTCAACTGTCTCTCCCAAACTACAATTTGTATGTGCAAAAAGATCAAGTTCTTGTTCGGATGAATCTGTGACTCAAACTGCTAAACTCAGCTTTCAATATGAGACCCGTGAGACATGTTGGGCTACAATGTCATAGACAGGACTGATGAAGACGGCCGCTTCCTTCCCGGATAAGCAATTGTTCCTAAATCTGTGCATAATCCTGTCCCCTGTGCAGCTGGAAATATTTGGTTTCTCCTAGAAACCTCCCTTCAAAAGGAACTAGACTAGTGAGCAGTTCTGGAGTAGCCAGGGCAGTTTCCGCAGAGCTGAGGGGACAAAGTCAAGGCTTTCGGTGTATTCCAAAACATCAAACTGCTCTCATTCTCCCCACAGTATGTTCTTTTTAGGGAAACTTGATGTATACAGTTTAGTAGATTAGCAAGCATATGAGGAATGTAAATATTGGTTACAATAATAAGGAACTTATTGTGTAACTCTGGGTTATTGAATACAAAGATACCTATTCAGCTATATGCAAAACAGTGTATTGGTAGATAACTCCATAAGGTTTCAAAACAAATGATGGTTAGCTGCTTCTGAAATTGTTCAACATTTTAAAAACAATACAGAATTTGAACACTAAATCTACTAGGTTTCATTTTAATATATGAATGAAGTTAAACACAGCCCAAAAATGTGTGCTTATGTGTCTATAAAAATTATCTTTATTTTTGTTGTATTTGCTTACAATATAACTATGTTTAACTTTGTTTAAAACACACAAACACAGGGGTAGGGGAGGCTGGGGGAAGGTCAAGCGGGGAAAAGGGGGACATATGTAAAACTCTTTGTAATACTTTAAGCAATAAAACAAAATAAAAAAAGAAAAAATAAACACAAACACTCCTGAATTACACACTATAACAAGTGAATATGCCCCAAATGCTTCCCCTCCTCAATTTCTTAATGATTATTTCTCTTCCTAAAAGATACCTACTAATTTGGTTATCTTACAACAGAATTTTTGCCATACATTTATAAACTTTTCTATTTTTTCTTATTTGTGTGTTCCACAAATGGAATACTATACATAGTTTGCTTACTTTTTCTCAATAATAAATATTTTTATTATCTCTAGTAGATATTGCTCTACTTCATATTTCTCCACTGCCATGTATTCTAACTCCCATAAACCACTCTTTCAGGAAAACACTCAAGAGCAGCATGAAGAAATGGACAAAGGTAATAAACAAGTAGCCCAGTATTTAAGGGAAAATCTCAATAATGAAATCGCTGCAAGTAAAAGAGATTCAAAGGGCAGCAACAATGCCCAAGAAACAGATGAGGATAACAATGAGGATGAGGGTGAGGATGAGGATGATGAAGAGGAGGAGGAGGAGGATGAAGATGAAGATAATGAAGATGAGGATGATGAAGATGATGAGGAAGAAGATGAGAGTGAAGGGAGTGATGCAGAAATAAAAAGAGAAGAGAAAGGCAAAATAAAGGAGCCAATCAGAAATGGTGAGAGCAACTGCCAGCAGAAAACTAACAAAGCCTTTGAGGAACAGAAAGACACACCAGAGGCCCAAGAAAAAAGTGAGAAAAAAATATCAAAATTAGACCCTAAAAAGTTAGCTCTAGACACCAGTTTTTTGAAGGTAAGTGCAAGGCCTTCAGGAAACCAAACCGACCTAGATATTAGCTTGAGGCAAGTTAGACAAAACGATCCTGACATGAAGGAACTCAACCTGAACAACATTGAAAACATCCCCAAAGAAATGTTACTGGACTTCGTCAATGCAATGAAGAAAAACAAGCACATCAAGACCTTCAGCTTAGCAAACGTGGGCGCGGACGAGAACGTGGCCTTCGCCTTGGCCAACATGCTGCGTGAAAACAGGAGCATCACCACGCTCAACATCGAGTCCAATTTCATCACAGGCAAAGGGATCGTGGCCATCATGAGGTGTCTCCAGTTTAATGAGACGCTCACCGAATTGCGGTTTCACAATCAAAGGCACATGCTGGGCCACCAGGCCGAGATGGAAATATCCAGGCTTTTGAAGGCAAACAACACTCTCCTGAAGATGGGCTACCATTTTGAGCTCCCGGGTCCCAGAATGGTGGTGACCAATTTGCTCACCAGAAACCAAGATAAACAAAGGCAGAAAAGACAAGAAGAACAAAAGCAGCAACAACTCAAAGAGCAGAGACAGTTAATAGCCATGTTGGAGAATGGGTTGGGACTGCCACCAGGGATGTGGGAGATGCTGGGAGGACCAATGCCACATTCCAGTTTGCAGGAGCTCCTCCAGCCTCCTCCTCATCCTCCCAACCCCCTAGCAGTCCCCTTTGGTCGACGAAGTGAAGGGATGAAAAAGCCATCGCAGTCCCCTCCATACAGGACGGATGCTGACTCCTTCCGGGGCGTGAAGCTCAAGAGGACCCAGCGCAAATCTCGGATGCCAGAAGCCAGAGAAAGCCCTGAGAAAACGAACCTCAAAGATGTGATCAAAACCCTGAAACCAGTGCCCAGAAATAGGCCACCCCCCTTGGTGGAAATCACTCCCAGAGAGCAGCTCTTGAACGACATTCGTCACAGCAACGTCGCCTACCTTAAACCTGTAAGTAGACGGAGGGAGAAACGGTGAACAAGCACCACTCCGCACAGCTCAGCTAGTCCCGCTCAGTTTAGCATCAGCACCGTCTCACTAACTGGCTCACTAGAGGTCAGAATCACTGGTTACCCCCAAGGACATACACCTGCGTAGCTTCTGTAGCAATAATATTAACATCAAACAGTCACTACCACTTACTATAGGTGAGATTCATTGTATGAACTAACTCACATGATCACCTTAACAACCCCATAGGGTAGGTATCGGTATTCTCCCCATTTTGTTGAAAGGTAGCTAAGGCTTAGAGAAGTTAAGTCACTTATCTGGGAGGTACAGGTAGGAAGCGCTACACTTGACATTGAGATTCAGTTCTGAGTCCAGGGTCAGACTTTAATTCCCACCAGCGACACTGAGCTGACCATGGAGGTCGTGAGGAGCCTGCTGTGGGAGGCCAGCTATTGGCAGATGCTGAGTGCTTCCAACCCGCGGGAAATTGGGTTCATTGTAAGTAGGTGAAGGGAGATTGCGTTTGTACTCCTCACTGTGTAGGCAAACAGTAAACTTCAGGTTAGCATCGCCACAAATTAGTAGTTTTAAGTATTTTACCACTATTTCTGTTTGAATGTTTACTATGATTCACTATTACTGCTGCTGCATATGAAAATATTCTATTCTTTGCAGGTTCAGTTACAGGAATAAATTTCTTCTGTCATTACTAAAATAGCTTTAATGGAGGCTGAAAGGCATATGTCCAAGGGCCCAGGTGGGCAATAATCAGCTATTATTTTAAATCTAGTGTGTAATTTTAGTCAAGAGATGGCATTGACAGCAGAGTTAATACATTATTTCATCATAGAAGAGTCTTTATTTTGTTGTTGTTAATCCTCACCAGAGAATATTTTCCCATTAATTTTTTTTAGAGAGAATGGGAGAGGAAAGGGAGAGACAGAGAGAGAAACACCGATGTGAGAAGAGACACATCTATTGGTTGCCTCCCACATGTGCCCTGACCAGAGCTAGGGATTGAGCCTGTAACCGAGGCCGTGCCCTTGACTGGAATTGAACCTGGGACCCTTTAGTCCACAAGCTGATGCATATCTACTGAACCAAACTGGCTAGAGCTGGAGAATCCCATTTTTTCAAGATGTTTTAAACCAATTGTCCTGTAAGCTTGTTCTTTTTATGCTTCAAAAAGCTAAACATTATAAATGAAGATAGCTGTTACTTATACACACACATACACACACATACACACCCGTAGTCCTCATTCTCATCCCCTGGCAATGCAGAGCTGACAACATTCCATTGTTCTAGATCAAAACTGACTGTCACTTAGGCAGGGGTGTGGAACCTTCTCTCTGCCCAGGGCCAGTTGGAACTTCATAACATCATTTCGGGCCATAGAAAATTATCAGCTTAAAAATTAGCTCTATTTGGTCAAACATTTAGTTGACTCACCCCAATGGCAGGGCCAGTCCAAATGAGTTCACAGGCCTCGTACCGCCTGTAGGCTGGATGCTCCACACCCTGGCACAGGGGCACTCTGACTCTTGCTGGAGGTCACATGAAGTCAGGTGAGAGTTCTTTGCCTGCGCTTGAGCACAACATCAAGATTTCCTGCACCTGCTCTTCTCCTGGCAGCCAGACCTTTGAGGGGTGGGTGAGGGGTTGTTGAGAGAAACTATCACTTCTGTAACCAGTCACCAGTAAAGCTTATGCAAGCTGCCTTGGTGGTATACGATCCAAAAATAACATTAGTCTGAAAAAAATGAAGAGAACTCTTTAAAATAGAAGAGAGAATGAAGCTCCAATGATCAGCTGACCCAGCTCCCTGCCTTTTGTGGGAATGTTCTACTGAGCAAACCTGCCTCCCCATGTCTGTTCCACTCCAACTGACCACTCACTTGTTAGTGCAACAAATATTTACATGGTGCTGCCCGCCCCCCCCCAAGGTCAGGCCCCCTCCGAGGGGTCAGGGATGCCACAAGGGTTAAGACAGGTCCAGTCTCAATGTCATAGAGCATACAGTGCAGGTGTTGCCATCTTCATAGTCACAACACTGCCTTTTACTCAACAAGAGCACCAGATCTTACAGCACAGGACACCCTTCATGTACCACCCTGCTAAGCACTACATTTTAAATTTCTGACCAGTTCTAAGGGTTATCACTGTTAAGTTGTGTTTGTTCATGTCGACTAAGAAAAGCGTGCTTCAAAGTGCACTCTGAATGGGCTTTTAATGACATCGCGCACATGGGCCTCTGCTTGAAATGCCTTTCATGTGTGCAAGGGCGTGGCAATTCCCGCTGCTGTCAGGGCCTGGCTTGGCCAACATGTAAGATGTGGGGGTGGGGGGGGCACGCATCGCCCCTGATGAAAATACCCATCGCTGCTGTCCGTCTGCTCCTGCTGCCCTGCTGCATACACAATAAACGTCTATTTTAACACCAAATTGTGATGTAATCTGTAAAAGACTTTTTAAGTCTTTTTGTTCTGAAATCATTGTAGACTTACAGAAGCCCAAAAATAGTACAAAGAATTCCTACATACCCATCATGTTTTGCCATATTTGCCTTATTGTTCTTTTAAAGGTATTTTAAGTAGCAATACACCTGCGCATGTGCAGAGTCAACAGGGCCTGCGGCTCAATGGAGGTGCAAACCCTAAGAAAGGATCGTGTGTGTGTGTGTGTGTGTGTGTGTGTGTGTGTGGTGGGCACATGCGCAGCCAGCCAGCGTGAACACCACTAACTCTATTCAGGGAGCTTCAACTGTTACAAAATGTGCATCTTCCACTCAATGAAATACTGTAGCTGCCATCAGCGAGGCTATCACAAGGTCCCAGAACCAAGGTGTGCCTTTGGCAGTCAGAGGAGACCCACCTGCTCCCACTTGGAGAGGTGAAACTAAAGGCTTTGGGGTCCCCCCTCTTGCACTGGAGGACAGAGATGCCCTCCCAACATCTGGATTTTCAAGGATGTGGTTAAAATTGAAATACAATTTTGAAGTTTTGTGATTTTTCTTTTTACTGATGTTCCTAACTAGATTACTGAATGCCAAAAATGTACTTAGAAATTACTTACTCCTAGAAAACTTTAAAAAAGAAAAAGATTATTTTCCTCTCAAGGACTTAGAAATATGATTTTTGTATTTTCTAGGATATATCTTATTAAGTAGTCCATTTATATCTTAAGATTGTATTTTTTCATTTTTTCATTTTAATGTTTACTCTCTATACCATGCTTCTGGCCCAAGAACCTGAAATGAAGTTGCCAGCAGAGAATAAAGGAAAATCTGTTCAACTTGCTGGGCTCAAAGGTTACTTCCTCAGAGGAACTGCCCTTCTAACCAGCTTAAAGGAGAGCGAGTCTGTAGGCCAGCTCTGAAAGCCTGGGTTATTTGGCTTCCATATGATATAAAATACAGCCCGTCGCTTTAAAATGTCCAGCTACCAGGACCCCTTGCTACATCAGACCAGCCCCGCTGGGACTGCATGTGCATGGCCCTCTCTGCTTTTCCCCAGTCCCCACCGTGCCCTGCTGCCTAACACGGGCCTGTTTCACTCCTTTCCCTTGCTTATTTGGCTCCTGTAGAAGGTTTTAGTTTTTGCTGCTCTTGATGTTTTTAGCTTTCGTTTTGTCTAACAAACTGAATTTATTAAATAATGACTATAAGTTAATAATTTATAATCAATATTAGAGGCCTGGTGCACAGATTCGTGCACTGGTGGGGTCCCTCAGCCTGGCCTGTGCCCTCTCACAATCTGGTACCCTGGGGGGATGTCAGACTGCTGGTTTTGGCCCCAACCCACAGGACTGCCGTCCGACATCCCCTGAGGGATATAGCAATGCACGAAGCAGCAGGCAGCCGGGGCGGAGCTGGGGCCAGGCACCCCCACCCCCACTCATCCTGGCCCTGCTGCAGCTGCCACATTTAGTAGCACTGCAGCAGAGGCAGGAGAGGCTCCCACTGCCACATCTGTGCTCGCCAGTTGTGAGCCTAGCTTCTGACTGAGCGGCACGCCCACTGTGGGAGTGAACCGAGCGCCAGGGGGCAGCTCCTGTGTTGAGTTTTTGCCCCCTGGTGGTCAGTGCATGTCATAGTGACCAGTCAGGTGGTCGACTGGTTGTAACAGTTACTTAGGCTTTTATATATAGAGATAGTAGTCCAAAACAAAGACATTAGGCTTGTACAAGCTTATCCCTCAAAGCAAATGCATGGTTTCCTTTCATTTGAAAATTCTGTGGTCCATTTACTGCTCACCATCTGAGATGAGTATTTTACACTCTTCTTGGAGGCCACTTGGGCATAAGTTACATGCAAGCTTCTGTGCCAAAACAAAAGTAACTTCAACATTCTCTCATCCTCTTTGGGCTCACCTCTGGGCATCCCTGCGCTGCTTCCAGCCGGCGCCTGCAGACACTGCTCAGTGTCTCCTTGTGAAAGACTTCCGTGTAACAGTGTGAGCAGCTGCCATAGTCAAAACAGTCCTTATGGTCACAGAACGTAAGATTCTAGACTCTCAAGCCTCATCGCCATCTCTGGCTATTTTCTCCCACATCTCATTTATAAGACCTTCTCTCTCTTTAGCAAGGTTGTCCAGATCCTCCCTTTCTGTGATTTTTCTCCTCTTTCCCATCTTACCTTCTTCCCCTTGTTTCTATGACCACATAATATGGGACAACCCCGAGGCTCCCTTTCCCAGGTTGAGCTCTTTCTTTAGGCCTGCCATTGTTCTCACTCCTGTTTCCCGCTGTCTCCATTCCTACACACCTTCAGGTCTAAGGCCCAGAGTTCTCTTTTTTTAATTTTAATAGGTTTTTATTGATTACGGAGAGGACAGGAGAGGGAGAGAGAGATAGAAACTTCAATGGTGAGAGAGAATCATTGATTGGCTGCCTCCTGCACGCCCTGCACTAGGGATCGAGCTGCAACCCGGGCATATGTCCTGACTGGGAATCGAACCATGACCTCCTGGTTCAGAGGTCGATGCTCAACCACTGAGCCATGCCAGCTGGGCAACCCCAGTTTTGTCTTTAACTCCTTTTTTTCTGCTCCTTTTTCTTTCCTCCAAAAAAGAAACCAGGAGAATCTACAAGCCCCAGTACCTACTCTGGGTCATTGCTTTGGAAATGTTAGGCTCCTTCTAAAGAGAGTCTCCATGGCAGAAAACAAAGTAAAGTTTTGAACTCATCTCACAAGAGCAGATAGTCACCAGGAATTAAGTAGACCATAAATTGCCTTTCCCTAATAGCTAGAGGGAAAAAGAGTTTTTTATATAGGGTGGGGCAACAGGAAGTATGGAGTTGTGAGTACAAGAAACAGAGTTTATTCTTGTATTATTATGTATTAACTAGAGGCCCAGTGCACAGTTAGGGTGGTAGGGGGCCAGGCCTGTGGGGAGGAGACATGGGAGGTTGGCCAGCCAGCCCGCCCAGATCTGGGCCCAATCAGGGCTGGGCCAGCCATGGAGAGGGGCTGTGGGTGAGGGAGGCCAATTGGAGGTCAGCAGCTGGGTTATGGGAGGGGTCCCTCAGCCTGGCCTGCACCCTCTTGCAATCTGGGACCCCTCGGGGGATGTCTGACTGACGATTTATACCCAGGGGATCCCTGTGAGATCCAGTCTAAACCGCCAGTTGGACATCCCTCTCACAACCTGGGACCACTGGCTCCTTGCCTGTCTGCCTGCCTGATCACCCCTAACCACTCTGCCTGCCTGCTTTTAAAAATATTTTTTATTAATTTGGAGCCCTGTTGTGCATATGAACATATACTGAGAATAGTGCTGTATAAAATGTGTTCTTATTTCCACTCCACAATACAGAGAACACACTGTCTTACTCATTTATTGCAGCTTTGTGGCATTTTTGCTCCTTGGTTCTTCCCTGTTGGTGTTCTCATAAGCCCTACCGAGTGCAGTCATGCTTCCTCCAAGAGCCTGGCACTGGGAGGAGAGGCCAGGCCATATGCACCAAGGGACTGCGGTCTGAAGGTTGTGAGACAGCAGCACATCAGAGTCCTCTCTGCAGGCAGGATGTGGGGGAACTTTTCTAGTCAAAGTTCATGGGCAGAGAACAGCTGCAAGAGAGGCCATAGCAGATGGCCAAGATGGGTCATCACATGGGCACGTGGGCATGGGCAACACAGGAGAAACAGCCTCGGTCATTATTATTCAAACGCTGTGGGTCCCCTGGACCTTTCCAGCATCCTCTGGAAGGTGATGTGTACATGATGGGTGAGTAACCCTCTGAAGATATAACACCACATGGAACCCCTGAAGAACTGGCCTTTAGTCGTTTCTATGAAGCAAAGCTACAAGTTCATTTGCAGCCAGACTTAAGCTTCTTTTTTGTGAATAACTTTTTTTTTAATGTTAGTGAGCACCAAAGTAAACCCTGCTCTGCCACTTCCCACTGTGTGACCTTAAGCAAGTTGCTTACCCTGTCTGAGCTTGTACCTCTTTACAAGGAAGAAATGAGAACATGTTTTAAAAATAAGTGTTACAAAATAAACAAACAAAATGGAAATGGACTCATAGACACAGAGAAGTGAAGGTGAAAAAGTGAAGGAATAAGAAGTACAAATTGGTAGTTACAAAACAGTCAGAGGGATGAAAAGTACAGCAGAGGGAGTATGTTCAATAACATCTTAATAACTGTGCTCAGATGGGCACCTGAAATATCCAGGGGGAACCACTCAGTACAGTACATGATTGTCTAACACCATGCGGCACATCTGAAACTAACCCAGAGTAATATTGAATGTAAACTGCAATTAAAAAGAAAGGGGAAAAATAACTGTGAACATTAATTACTAACTTGTAGTATATTATCTAATTCTTAAGATAGCCTTGTGAGTTAGATGCTGCTATCGTCATTTTACACCTGAGAAAGTTGATGCCCAACGCCACACGGCTAGTAAGCGCTAGTCCCAAGAGGTGATCAGGCGACGACACCGGCATGTGGCCTTGCTTCTGTGTCATCCTCCATTGTGTGCTCACAGCCCTGGATCAGCTCCCAGCTTCAGAAAATGCCCAGGGAAGGCACGGTGCCTGTGGGTGTTTTGTCACGAACCAGGAGCTCTCTGGCCAGAATTTCTACTCCATTATACATCCTTTGAGGCATGTAAATGTCACTTTTGCTGTAAAGCTCTTGAATTTCCAGGATTAATTCTTCCCCTTTCCTTCAAATGCTTAAATCACAGGTGCAACTGCCAAAAGAACTGGAATAAGAGGCCACAGACTAACCTAGAAGATCAGGAATTGGAATAAGGACTTGGACTAGAGCTTGAGGCTACATCAGCAGCATGGTTCTGGATCCAAGTGGAACTGGGAACAATGCTAATGTGTGATGGAAGAATTTTATAAAAGGCAGAATGCTTGGCACATGGCAATATGTGGCTGACAAAGAAGAGGAAGGAGACTAAATAGTAATATTCAGGGGCAACATTTCCTACTTCCCATCAGTTTGAGTAGCTATGGTGAAATTTAGTCATGCTCCCAGTACAAAAGTTAAAAAAACATTTTTTGGTAAACATTCGCTTTACTATTGCTTTCTTCTGCTAAGTAACAATAAATACAATAGAAGTGTTATTGGTATAGTTCAATTTTTTTTCACCTTCCATCTCCTCTGCTGTAATTCACCACACAGTGTCTTAAAGGAAAACTCATGTGTCATCTCTGGAAATGTGGTGGGTGACTTGCGCTCCAGGCCCTTCTGCTGCTTTGAACTGGAAGAATCGTTCATCAGCTCCTCTCCCAGAATCCTTTGAGGTTTCATTTCCAGCCCTGCCTGGCTTTCTCCCTTGGCCATTCCCCGTGGCTTTGGGATACACTTCTGATAGAAGTATCTGTGAGGAGCAGAATGTCTAAGCCACAGGACATGAAGAAAACAAAGTGTTTTCAGAAAACCTAATGGAGAAAATTAAACGCTTACATACACAAAACCTTCCCTATTTTCAAATATGTAGGGACAGTTATTGTCTCATGCAAGGTTTTGTCGAGAGACAGGTGAAATTGTTCACATTATGCTTTTTCTATTGACCCATTCCCTCACTAAAAATCTCTACATTGAAGATTTTAATTTGTTTTTAAAATGTAATAATTTTCCCCAAAATGTTTGCTTCTTGCCAGAGTGAGAGGGGGGGATCACTAAGTTATCACCCTGCCAGTTTTGACAGGTTGATGTGAAATGGGCATGGAGGCCCAGGGGCTATTACTACCATTTGGAAATACTCATGGTCTAACATTTTATGACATGTTAGTGATAGCAGACCCTGCACAAAGTGGGTAGCCAAGTGACCTCTGTGAAGAGACCAAATACTGGGGATAGCTTTCCCAAAGATAATCACATGATGTCTGCATTTTACCATGGATCTGAGTGCATCCTCTAAAAAAATGAGATGTAACAAAAACCCAAGGCATTTTTAGAAATTGTAAGCTATCTAGCAACTTTGTGTACTTGTAGAAAATGTTATAAAAATAGAAAAAATGTAATAGTTTAGAGCATTCACATGCCAGTTTTATAGAATTGACACTACTACTAATTAAAATGAGTACATTTTCAAATTTCAACTTGTCACTTTCTCCAAGTTTATTGTGCTTAGTCAACAGAAAACATCATGTAGAAAATGGAAGTGGCTAAAATGTGTACAAGCCTATGTCAGGTTTTAAAAAGAACCTCATTGGGACATCAAAATTACAACTAAACTATAGAGCAACCATCATTCAGAACCGCCTGAAATTGAGCTGAATGGAAGTCCTATAAGTAAGGATATATAGAAGAAGCCACATCGAGACTGGTAGGATAGATGGAGACGTGGACTAGACTGGGCCCACGTCTACATGTGCCAATAAAAATCAGGAGGGCGTCCTAACTGGTTTGGCTCAGTGGATAGAGAGTCAGCCTGCAGACTGAAGGGTCCCAGGTTCGATTCCAGTCAAGGGCACGTACCTTGGTTGCGGGCACATTCCCAGTGGGAGGTGTGCAGGAGGCAGCTGATCAATGTTTCTCTCTCATCAATGTTTCTGAGTCTCTATCCCTCTCCCTTCCTCTCTGTAAAAAAATCAATAAAATATATTTTTTTAAAAATCAGGAGGGATATTTCAGCTGCAGAAGTACCCTCTGAGGAGCAAGGGGTCCCAATCCCATACCAGGCTCCTGGCCCAGGGTTCCAATGCCAGGAAGAAAAGTCCCCATAACTTGTGGCTGTAACAACCAGCAAGGATTGTGGCTGAGGGAGACAGAGGGCTGCTGGAGTTCCAGATGTTCCTTTAAAGGGCCCACACACAGACGTACTCAGATCCACTATTCAGGGTACCAGGTACAGACAGGGAGGAACTGAATTCTCTGGCATCAGAGCTAGAGGGGCGGCTTCCTCAGACAGAAGTGCAGGCAGAGGCCATTATTCCTCTGATGAGCCCTTTCTCCACAGAGCTGGTGGGCAGCTGCCATATCTGATATTCCATCAACATGTCTCACACTGTTTGCCTCACCCTGGTGATTCCACCAAACCCAGCCCCAGCCAACTTGTGGGACCACCCAAGCTGTTTCCTGTGGCTTTTCCATATAAATAGCCTATCTTAGCTCATGCCTCAGACTTTCCTAAAATCTCAAACAAGAAATATCTGGCCTCGGTGTACCTCTCACTAAGTGGCTCCAGGCCCAGCACTAGCAGCAGCCAGCCTTGGTTCACAGCTTGGCCTCTCTGGGCACCTCTAAGCCCAGCACAAGTAGCAGCCATCTGCAGATCACTTTATAGTTTATGCCAGGAGGACCCAGGCAGAACACAAACAGTGACTGAACTTGGCCTGCACCTCCCAGGAGGCCCCAAAGCCATGGCACCTGGTTGACAGCTTCAGGCCACATCAAAGCACCACCCAACTACCTCCACAAGGGACATGCTTAAAGGTGGACTCAGCAGTCACTAGAGCCCAAATAAAGTAGGTCCTGCTCCTTGGGTGGGCCCCTGTACTGCTGATCCTCCACAGTGCTCACAGCCAGTTCTTGCAACTGATCAGCCTGGGGCTAAATCCCTGCTATTGACATGCCAACAGCAATAACACCTTAACTAAACAGGAGGGTATACACAGCCCACACAGGGCTTGGGGCACACACCTGGAATGCCCAGCTCAGATGAATAGGGATGCCCTGCCACTGGGCCCTACCAGACACCTACTACATTAGGCCAGTCTACCAAGCCAGGGAGACAGAGCAGCTTGACCTAATACATAAAAGCAAACATAGGGAAGCTGCCAAATGAGGAGATAAAGAACCACCAAATGAAAGGATGAACAAAGTGGAGACAAGCAGTCTACTAGATGCAGAATTCAAAACACTGGTTATAAGGATGCTCTTATGTGATCTTAATGAGAACCTCAACAGCATAAAAAAGGGTATGGGACCATAAAAAAGAAACAGTCAGACATAAAGGATATACTAACTGAAATGAAGAGTAATTTATAGGGAATAAACAATAGAGTTGATGAAAGCAAGAATCAAATCAGCGATTTGGAATATTCAGAATCAAAAAATATCCAATCAGAACAAATAGGAAATAGGAAAAAGAATCCCCTCAAAAAGGAGGATACTATAGGGAGACTCTGGGACAACTTCAAGCGCACCAACATTCACATCATGGGGGTGCCAGAGAAGAAGAGAGAAAGCAAGAAATTAAAAAACTATTTGAAAACATAACGACAGAAATCTTTCCTAAACTGGTGAAAGAAATAAACATACAAGTCCAAGAAGCACAGAGAGTTCCAAACAAGATGAACTCAAGAAGAGGCCACACCAAGACACATCATAATTAAAATGCGAAAAGTTACAAAGAAAGAATCTTTAAAAATATGAACAATAAAATGACAATACATATCTATCAATGATTAAATCTGAAAAACAAAATAAATGAACAAGCAGAACAGAAACAGACTTATAGATACAGAGAACATTTTGATGGCTGCTAGATGAGAGCATTGGGGGATGGGTTAAAAAAGGTGAAGGGATTAAAAAGTATAAATTAATAGTTACAGAATAGTCATAAGGATGTAAAGTACAGCTTGAGAATATAGCCAATAATATTATAACTATTTATGATGTCAGGTGGGGTATAAGGTATATCAGGATGATCACTTAATAAGTTATGTAATGTCTAAGCATTGGGGTGTACACATGAAATAATATAATGTAAATTTTAACTGAAAAATGAAAAAATTATTTTAAAAATTTAAAAGGATCCCATTGGAATTCAATTTTATTCAGACTGGAAATTTATAATAAAGTACTAAGGTTTTATTAAACAGTATTTGAAATGCAATATGAGTGTTTACTGTGTAGTATCCTTCCTATATAATAAAAGGGTAATATGCAAATTGACCCTAACAGCAGAACCACTGGGAATGACTGGTCACTATGACACATACTGACTGCCAGGGGGCAGATGCTCAATGCAGGAGCTGTCCCCTGGTGGTCAGTGCACTCCCACAACCAGGCTGATCGCTGCCAGTACAGTGGTGGTGGTGGGAGCCTCTCCTGCCTCCTCAGCAGCGCTAAGGATATCTAACTGCAGCTTAGGCCTGCTCCCCACTGGCAAGTGGACATCCCCCGAGGGCTCCCGGGCTGCCAGAGGGATGTCTGACTGCCAGCTTAGGCCCAATCGCCCAGGGAGCGGGCGTAAGCTAGCAGGTGGACATCCCCTGAGGGGTCTCAGACTGCGAGAAGGCACAGGCTGGGCTGAGGGACTCCCCCGAGTGCACAAATTGTGCACTGGGCCTCTAGTATCATTTATAAAACCAAGTTGTCACCAAGTTTCTTAGACATTTAACACAGATGTGCATTAAATAAAGTCTCACAAACAAACCTTTGAGACATTTTATTCTTCATATTGGGTCAGGGTACAATTCCTAGGCCATGTCTGTAAAATCATGATGCTGTCACTGTGTTAAAGATGAAGGCTACAGGCTGGCTGAGAAATTAAAATGCAAGAGAAGTCAGGAGCAGCGTGTGCCATGACCTCTTATTCTGGGACACACAGCGCCCCCTCACAGAGTGCTGCTCCACTTCTGCCCGATTCAGCTGGAGGGAAACCAAAATGTGTCCTATTCAGCTATGAAATCACTTTGTATAATCTATTTCTAAACATAACATGGGAAAGGAGAGGAAGAAAGTAACACTGTATGAGCACATGCTATCTCAATTCATGTCTATCTATAAAAATACGTGGTTGTAACAATTGCTGCTCAAAGTTTCTATGAACTGCGAATGCTGGTGATCACTCCCACTTCCATTCCCATTTTAAAGTCTTTTCCTTGATCATCTAAAGATGCTTTTCAGATTTCAAACAACCAGCTATTCATGTCCTCGCTGTGCCCCTAAGAAATTAAAACACACGTTCATTTTAAAACTAAAAATGAAAAAATATAGGAAATGTTACCTTAAACACCTTTCTGTTATTATAACATCAAAATACATGGGATATAGACATAACTTGTTTATTATTTTTTAAAGAAGACAGGGTACACAGCTGTGAGTGCCTTAAGGAAGATACATTCAGTTTGCAGCAAATACCTGCTCGTAAAAACACATGGCTAGCACTTCAAAAATTACAAAAATTCGACAAAATATTCTCCTAAACAGCTATCTTTATATTTGTAAACAAAATATAAACAACTGGTTTGTCCAGTTTGTCCTCTGCATGTCAAATAGGAGGCAAAGTGATAGAGATCATTTTTTATTTTAAAACACTAAACTAAGTTATAGCCCACATATAATCCTGGGGAATACATCTGGAGGATGCTGGGGGACTGAACAGGCTAATGCACGTCATTATCTACGTGACCAGTCTTTCCATTTACTCATTGCCTTGAACTCTACAGTTGCTTTTTTTCTGTAACTGTATTGTGGCCGCACAACCAATTCCTATATTTTCTTTTATTCCCCTACAGACATAAGTGTGCTCCATTTCCTATCAGTTTTCATAAACATAGTTGAAAGTTCAGACAGACTGGGGGCGGGGGGGGGTTTCTTTCGGTTCCTGGGTCTTCTCTCTATAACATCAGAGGTGTTACCAGTTTGGCCTACAGATGCATGCAGCCATTGACTGTTGGGTGGTATGTCCCCCCTAATCTGAAAGATACACAGAGAAAGTGGGTCTGGACGAGGCGACTGCACCTGGTGCTCCGCGGCAGCCCTCGCCCGGCCGCCGGCTCACTCCTTCGCTTTGCTGAGATAGTCAGTGAGCTTGCCCAGGGTTTCTTCCTGCTGCTCCAGGGCATCCAGCACGATGCCCATGGGTGTCCTCTTCAGGCCGATGACCTCCATCTTATTCTCTAGCTTGTTCTTGAGGTTCCGGAGTCTGAGCGAGGCATGGATGAACATCACTACAGAGAGGGGAGACATGACCGTGAGCTGCCTTCCCTCCCATCCACAGCACACCCTCTCCTCCCCCAGTCCCTGCCTTCCTTAGCTAGAGTCTAACCAGTTCTCTAACCCATCCAAACCCCCACATGCCACTCAGACTGCACAGAAGCCTAATAGGGCGTCTTCTTCTCATGCGAAGAAAGGGATTGCCTTCAGCAGGAAGGATGCGGCCCAGCAGCCACACTCTTCCCACCTGCATGGATGCTGCCACCTTCCAGCTGCTACTGCAATGCCAACATTCAGAGCCGCCAACATGCTCCAGCCACAGCCAAGCCTGCCTTGCACAAGGTGTCCAAAGAGGAACTCAAGCTCAGCTCTAAGATGACCAGGGATGTGTGGTGAAGCCCAGCCAACAGGCAGTTTTCTGAAGTGTTAGCATAGATTTATAGACCAAAACTAACAGTCTGTATATTTTTAAAAACAGCTTATTGATTTTTAGAGAGAGGAAGGGAGAAGAGAGAAACACCCATGTGAGAGCATAACATTGATGGGCTGCCTCCTGCACGCCCCTAACAGGATAGAGCTCATAACCTTTCAGTGTATGGATGCCCAACCACCTGAGGTGACAGCTTTATAGATTTAATGTACCTCATGTTCCCCAAATCTGCTTCCTCATTAAGAATTACCAAAGTTTTTTTTATTAAAAAACAAATTTGCTCAACCAGCCTGGCTTAGTGGTTGAGCATCGACTTATGAACCAGGAGGTTATGGCACATGCTTGGGTTGCAGGCTCAATCCCCAGTGTGGGGCGTGCAGGAGCAGCTGATCAGTGATTCTCTCTCATCATTGATGTTTCTATCTCTCTCCCTCTCCCTTCCTCTCTGAAATCAATAAAAATATATTTTTTTAAATGGTTAGAAATTTTATATTTTTATAAAGCATCCTGGGTAATTCTCACAATCATCAAAGTTTGGAAACTACTTTCTTGTCTAATTTTCTGTAGTTTATAGAATGTGTGAACTACAGCCCATATTGTATACCTGGTCCAAATCACATGGCTGGTTTCCAGCAGGTGTAGGAATAGAAATCAAGACCTGTGACTCCCTCCCTATGATACCTCACCTTACACACCTCTCTCAGGCTCTGAGGGGAAAAGGTGCTCAAGTTAACAAGCTGTGTCTATGCAGAATCACTGGAATACTGACCCAGCCTCTAGCACATAAGGAAAGCTTGAAGAATATTTCAAAAAGTCTGAATTTATTGGTTTAAGTATTTTGTCAAATATTGTGTGGGATTCATCTATAAATATTCTTAATCTAATGGAACACCAATTGATTTTACTTAATGGAATAATATACATGTGAAATGCTATTAAAAGTTGAAGGGATGTTCCTGTCACTTAATACACTAGAATTTTAATCAGATTTCTGCCAATGAGACTGAATTTGATATATTCTCTATTTCAGGCTTCATGGGCCTAGAATCTCAGTTAAAAAAACCAACTTACAAACTATCTACTCCTCACTAGAACCGGAGCCCTTGGTATCTATTTCTGGGCCAACTATTTCTATAGGCTTACAAAAGTTTTGATACCAATAATGATCTTTTTTCTCTCACTAGAGAAAACGTATTTGAGAAAGTGCACTCAAAGAGAAATTTCCAGTGGGCAGCTCAAAGCGCTGCCTCATGATCTCCCGAGCAGCAGAGAGTAACTAGTTGCTTCCCAATGACACACATCCACTCCTGAGTGAGGACTGTGTGAGTGGGTAGACCCCTCTCAGGCAGATCTGCAGCCCAGTGTCGCTGGGCCCCTGCCCACCATGGCTGGGGAGTTGTATTTCTTTTGTTTACTGTTGTGTCCCCAGAAGAGGTCTGGCACTGAGCAGGTACCCAGTACATATTTATAGAATTAATGTACTACAGGCCTGGATCTGCTATTTCAGAAATTCTGATAATTTTGCAGACATGCCAACACACATAAGAAACAGGTTTTGATGAAAAACTTTCAACAATAAATAATGTAAATTAACAAAAGAAACAGGTTATGTAATTCCCACTGAACAATCCATCCCACGTTTTTTATGCTGTAAGAAAAGTCAATTCTGGCTTACTTACACAACAAAGGGAAAGTGATGCCGAACACGAAGACCATGACCCCCCCGAACATGGATATGAGGAAGTAGCTCGCCACCATGACCACCATGACGAAGGTCGTGGGGTACCGCTTCTTCATCCGGCGGAGGACATCTTTATTGTGGGCAGCCCACACGAATCCTGTGAACACGAGCACCACCACAATTCCCCCGAGGATCATGTTGAAGGGGCTCAGGAACCTGAAACGTGAGAAAAAAGGGAGGCTGGGTCAGTAGTGGCAGCAGCAGGAAGAGAAAGATGAGGACAGGGAGGAGTCAAACAAGTGTGTAGCATTTACTAAGTATTTTATCTGAATTGCTTCATTTAATCCTTAGAACCAGATACAGTAGATACCACTCATTCATTTCTCAGAAGAAGAAACTTAGGTGCAGAGATAAGAAAATGGTGGAGATAAGATTCACATCTAGGCAGTTTAACTCCCACCAGACTCATCAGTTCATCTCAATAGAGGCCCACAGTTTTAAAAGATTTGTCAAACTTAGAAGACCCCCTTCTTTGGAAGGACTGTGTTTAGCATTCATTCTTTGGGCTCTGGTACACATGAAATTGTATTTTCTGAGGGCTTGCTTAAATCCTTATAGAAATGGCCATGAATGTAGCATAGAGCTGTGGTCACCAACCAGTGGTCTGCAGACCACTGGTGGTTCGTGAGGTCCAAAAGGTTAGTGACCGCTGGCATAGAGGTCACACAATAGCCTCCATGGGCCAGATCTGGTGTACAGTCAATTTGTATTTGAAATGTACAGTACATTAAAAAAAATTTTTACTCTAAAAAAAGACCCTGAATAACCACAGCTGTCCTGAGAAAGAAGAACAAAATTGGAGGGATCACAATACCAGATATCAAGCTATATTACCCAGCCATGGTTCTCAAAACTGCCTGGTACTGGCACAAGCACAGACATATAGACCAATGGAATAGAATAGAGGATCCAAAAATCAACCCAAGCCACTAGTCTCAATTAATATTTGACAAAGGAGGCAAGAGCATACAATGGAGTCAAAACAGTCTCTTTAATAAATGGTGCTGGGAAAATTGGACAGATACATGCAAAAAAATAAACTAGATTACCAACTTACACCATACACAAAAACAAACTCAAAATAGTTAAAGGACTTGAACGTAAGATGGG
Organism: Murina feae; assembly: GCA_004026665.1. Classification (NCBI taxonomy): domain Eukaryota; kingdom Metazoa; phylum Chordata; class Mammalia; order Chiroptera; family Vespertilionidae; genus Murina; species Murina feae. Next base: position 23,987 of record PVJC01020507.1, read on the forward strand.
AAACCATAAAAATCCTACAAGACTCCACAGGCAGCAAAATTGCAGACATACGTTGTAGCAATATCTTTACAGACACAGCTCTTAGGGCAAGGAAGACTAAGGAGAAAATAAACAATCAAAATAAAAAGCTTCTGCACAGCAAAGAAAACCATCAACAAAACAACAAGAAAGCCCACTGCATAGGAGAACATATTCGCCAATGATATTTCCAATAAGGGTTTAATCTCCAAAATTTACAGGGAACTCATACAACTTAACAAAAGGAAGATAAACGGTTCAGTCAAAAAATGGGCAAAGTATCTAAATATACATTTTTCAAAAGAAGATATACAGAAGGTCCAGAGACATGTGAAAACATGCTCAAAGTCACTAGTCATCCGAGAGATGCAAATCAAAAAGACAATGAGGTACCATCTCACACTTGTCAGAATGGCTATAATCAACAAATCAACAAATGATAAATGCTGGCGAGGATGTGGAGAAAAAGGAATCCTCGTGCACTGCTGGTGGGAATGCAGACTGATGCACCCACTGTGGAGAACAGTATGGAGTTTCCTCAAAAAGTTGAGAATGGAACTCCATTTGACCCAGTAATCTCACTTCTAAGATTATATCCCAAGAAATCAGAAACACCAATCAGAAAGGATATATGCACCCTATGTTCATAGCAGCACAATTTACCATAGCTAAGATTTGGAAACAGCCTACATGCTCATCAGCAGGAGTGGATTAAAAAACTGGTATATCTACACAATGGAATACTATGCCGCTATAAAAAAGAAGAAACTTTTACCATTTGCAATAGCATGGATGGAACTAGAGAGCATTATGTTAAGCGAAATAAGCCAGTCAGAGAAAGATAAATATCACATAATCTCACTCATATGTGGGATATAATGATCAACATAATTTGATCCAGAGACAAATGCTAGGGGAGTAGGGGAGGTTAGAGAGCAACCAAAGGACTTGTATGCATGCATATTAGTATAACCAATGGACACAGAACCAGGGCAGAGGGAGCTTGCCCGGGGTGGGAATGGCTGGGGAGGGGGTGTCAATTGGGGAAAAAGGAGACATATGTAAAACTATAGACAGTAAAAAAAAAAGAAAGAAAGAAAAGGCAACGTTTTCACGTCATAAAAAAAAACCAACAAAACACTTTTACTCAAGTCCCAAAGAGTTTGAAAAGTCCATAAAAGTTGGGATTTCTTGTTTCTTGTGGAAACATGAAAATCTAACAAGACCAGGTCCACTTTCCCACATGTCAAGGGCTGGAACTGCCTTCCTGCTCAAACACCTCCCTCGGGCCCCAGTCTCCACCACTACCTCTGACATCTTAGAAATAACCTATAGGGACCAAATTTTACTAGATGGTGGTATATACAGCAGTTTTTTAAAAGCTGAAGTATAATTAATAATATGGAAGCCATTAATAATATATTGCATGGGTAAAATCAACCGGAACACAGTCTCTCTGTTAGGTAGATTTATCATATTTGCTATACAGCTCAGGAGCAGAAATTATTACAATTAGTATATTATTTTGTGATCAGAAATAATATGAACATATAAAAAAAGAAAATACAAAAATATAAAAGCAACTGTTCCCAGCTCCACACCCAGGCATGGCATAGCCAATGCAACATGAATTGTGCTCATGTCATTAGTGACATGAACTCAATTTCCACTCGTATGCATAGTGAGGTGTCTCTTCCCTCACTCCATCCTTGGCTCCTGACCCCAAGCTTCCCCAGCATCGAGCCCCTGTGCTAGTCTGTCTGTCTTCCTCTCTAGTTATTACCTGGATCTAAGTAGTCTTTCTGTACTTTTTTCATTTCTTTTCTTTTTAAAATTTTATGTGGTTTTATCGTACCTCCTGACTTAACCTGATAATTGACCTGAGAAAGACAAACATTTCCTTACAGGCTTCAGGAAGAAAAGAATTGGACAGGGCAAAAGCAAAATCCTCTTTAGCAGGCAGCGGGGAGACTCAGTGGAGAGGCCCCAAGACACTCACAGGTCAATAGGTCTCATCTTAACACCAAAAGGAATCTGAGAGAAATTACACTAAAGACTACAGCAGTTATATTGCATAGTAGGATCATGGGTAGTTTATTTCCACTTGCTTCTTTCTATTTTCATGTTTTTCTCAATAGCCAAGTATTACTTAAATATTTAAAAAATTGATATTTAAAAATGAACAAATGAAAGTGAGAAAAGGTACCTGAAAGAAACAAACCCTTTTATGTAGCCTTCACATAGACCTAGAACTCACCCAAATGTTTCTGAGCTGTAAAGAAAAGACCAACATTATCCCGAAGAACTAGAGTGGAGGTTCAAGTTTCAGGAGGTCCTTTACATTAAATGTAAATTGAAGATGACTGGTTGGCAGCAAAGTGTCTAAGGTCTCCTAGCCAGTTCTTTCTAGAATACCTATTACAGTAATTCATGAAGTGAGCATGTAATAAAATGCAGGCCAAGCTTTTTTTATTTTCCTCTGGACAAGTAAAGTAGATATTGGTGTTGAATGTCTACATAAAGCCAAGGACAAAAGAACAATGAACAATCCAGACCTGAGCCAAGCCATTCCAGATTTGCTCTTCACCTGTTCGCATCGCTCATGTTCAAGGGGAAGGAACAGAGCAAACAGATAGAACTGATTGGAGTTTACAACATGCTCAGCCACAATCTATAACTAGAAAGTAACCCAGTTTCCAAGCTGGAAAAAATGAACAAAATTACTGAGAGCAGAAATGACTTCCTGCTTTATTTGGATTACAGGCAATTTCATTCTAAGAAATGGTGAAATGCACACCACTTAAAGCAAGTGCAAACAGCAGCCAGAGGGAGAGGGAGGGAAGGAGGAAGGGAGAAAAGCAGAGAGGGAAGGAGAGAGCGTGGATTTTCTGTCCTTGGTGGAAGAAGTACCTAGTTTCACAAATCAAAAGCAGAACAAAATCTTCAAAAAGGAACCATTTTAGTCCCATTACACGGATGAATAAACTGAGGCCGAGAAATGAAGAAATATATTCAAAGGGGAAATAAAAGGTGCCAGTTGATGTAATTGTGACAGCAACTCACAATATAAGCCATTCTGTGTTGTTAACCAGCCTCAGAAATCTCTCAACCAGCTCCCCGCATCCTAAGAAACCCCATTCTTCTAGTTGGGATAAGCAACTCAGGATCATTCTGGGAAGTCCCTAGCATTCTCATTCCCTCTGAAGGAAGGCAGCTATTGCTAGGTGTGGACACATGCCTTAAACATGCAATGTGATTCTGCTAACTAGCCATAGAGCCAGCATAGCTGCTGAAGGGGAAAATCTTGACCTTGAAAACTCACCTCATTCTACATAAAATAAAAGCAAGCTAAGGAACAGGCAAATTAATCAATTTGTCCCCAGACCACCCGTTGCACAGTCGGCAACACAAGTTACTGAAATGGAGACCCTCAGATCAATTCAAGGGTATATTTAGTCACTTCTTTCTGACTGCAATGCAAGAACCAAAGAGGCAGTAAAATATTTCCTGAGCAGTAGAAGCAGCTTTTATGCTGAATCACAATGTTCTAACCCAAAAGCTATCTTTGCAGTTTGGTTCCTGAGCAAGCCTGACTCACCACAAAAGGGGGGAACAACACTCAGAGTGAACTTCTCTAAATTGCTAACATGTTTTCACAGTCCCTCTACAGCCAGAGGGATCATGGCAAACATGAAGCCACACCATTTTCTTGCTTCTCATTGCTTTCAGAATAAGAACAGAACTCTTCCCACATCTACCAGGCCCTGCAGAGTCCGGCCCGCCTGCCTCCATGACCAAGGCCACGGCCGCTGACACTGACACCGTTGTGTAGGTGTACCCCCAACAGCAGACTTCAGCTCGGAGAGGAAGAGGAGCCTGAAATCCAGGCCACACTGTACTGGCCGAGCCTCCATTTGGCTGAGGCTGCATGTGCTAGCAGCAGGTTAGGGTGCTCTTCATACAACAGGAGGGAGCCCAAGGCCAGCAGCCGCTCTGGCACCCACTTTCGCAGACCACCTCCTCCTCCTTCTGTACCCCACCCGCTGGGGCTTCTGTCTCTGGAGCTCACCCTGCCTCTGGCCTTGCACAGCTGTTCTCCACCTGACTCCCTCCCTCCCACCTTCACCTCTCCGCTTAATCGGCTTTTTCTCAGTGCCTCTGACCCGGTCAGAGCACCATCTGCTCTTCTCCCCAGCACTGGCACCTGGCAGTTTGCATTCATCTGTGTGAGTACTGGATGAGTACTTTGTCTCTCACCACAGCTGGGGCTCCGTAAGGGCAGGCCCTGTGACGTGTTCTCCCCAGCACCTAGCACAGAACAAGTATTCAGTATTTGCTGAAAGAAAGAAAAAAGCTAAGTAAGAATTAAGCATATTTTCACGTTCTTTAAATAAGCCGCTTTCTATGGCCACAGATGAGCTGACATGAGTTTTATCTTCGAGAAATCACTATTGTTCTCATCCAGGAGAAACAGTCCCTGTCTTTGTGCCTTCACTGAACTGTGATAAAAAAGACAAATAAAAAAGCAAAAGTAAGCCCCAACCGGTTTGGCTCAGTGGATAGAGCGTCAGCCTGCAGACTGAAGGGTCCCAGGTTCAATTCTGGTGAAGGGCATGTACCTTGGTTGCAGCCACATCCCCTGTGGGGAGTGTGCAGGAGGCAGCTGATCGATGTTTCCCTCTCATCGATGTTTCTAACTATCCCTCTCCCTTCCTCTCTGTAAAAAATCAATGAAATATATATATATTTTTAAAAAAGACTAGAGGTTACCAACATATTAAAAAAAAAAAAGCAAAAGTAAGAAAAGTCACTAAACTCCCAAGCAGATGTCAGCAATAAGGATGATCTGATCCTGAGGTTCAGAAGTGCTGTCACTGGTGCAGGCGGGGCCGGAGGAGACCCAGCCTCAACCTGTCTGTATGGGCCCCCCTGGCCCTGACACCTCCCAGGACCCACAGCTTTCTGTGGTGACGTGCGTTTCTTCCTATTCTTTTTAATAAGTGGGGTCAGGCAAAGTGTTTTCTTTTTCCATCCTCACCTGGGGATATGCTTATTGACTTTTTTTAGAAAAAGGGAGAGAGAGAGAGAGAGAGAGAGAGAGAGAGAGAGAGAGAGA
>PVJC01020508.1:0-29140 GCA_004026665.1 Murina feae
GGGAAAGGAAGGCAGCAGGGGACGGGTGAGTGGGAAAGAGTTGGCGGCCTGCTTGGCGGCTTCCCAGGTCCCTTCCGGGGATCAGGGAGCAGGAAAAGGCTGGCCTGACCACGAGGGGGGTTTTCCCTGCTTTCTGGTGGCTGGAGGAAGATGGGCAGTAGGCAAGCTTGGGAGGCAGGCCGCCCGCAGCCCTGGTCACGCTCAAAAAAGAGAACAACATGCAGGGGAGGGCAAGAGTCTGAGAGATCAACATAGAGCGGTGCCTGCTCCAAGCCTCCACGGTGTGCCTGGGGGCAGGTCCCCAGCAGGTAGACACACACAGGAGGACTGCTCCGAGCCTCTGATGCGGCTGGGGGCAGGTCCCCAGTGATGACACACACACACACACACACAAAAGGTGCCTGGCAGACTGGGGCCATCATAGGACATCCACTGAGGGGTCCCAGACTGTGAGAGGGCACAGGCCGGGCTGAGGGACTCCCTCCACCCCGAGTGCACAAATTTTTGTGCACCGGGCCCCTAGTTATTTATAAAGAAAATATTCTCACAGAAAAACTTAAGGCCCAAATGTCTTCATTGATTTTTGCCAAACATTCAATAAATAAATAAATTTAGTTTTATACTAAAACTTCCTGAGAACAGAAAAAAAAGTGTACACATCTCAACTCATTCTATGATGCCAGCATAACCTGGATGTATACACCGAGACAATGTACGGAAAGAAAACTACAGGCCAATATTACATATGAACCTTGGTGTAGAAACTCCAAAGAAATATTAGCAATTAAATCTAACAATATATGAAAAGTAAAATGCAATGTTACTAAATTGTACTTACCCAAGATCATGCAAGTTATTTTAGTATTAGCAAATTAACCAAGATATAAAAATGTTCATAAAAGCACTTATAAAAATAACAAAAACTTGGAAGCACACCAAATGTTCTTCAAAGTGAGAATGAACAAATAAAACCTGTTATATTCAAACAATAGAATTTTATTCAGTAGTCAAAACAAATAATTATATATACCTTCAATAATATGAATGCAATCTCTAATAATAAAAGGGCAATATGCTAATTAGACCGGACATCTTCTGGATGTCATTCCAGATGTCCTTCCTGATAAAGCCAGGGCAAGAGGGAAGCCAGCCTGGGCCCTGGGTGCCGTGGGCAGCCCAAGGGAAGCACGTGTGGGTCCCGGGTGCCAGAGGGAAGCCAGTGTGGCATGAATTTCGTGTATCAGGCCTCCAGTTCAGTAATATAATATTATGGGGGAAAGTAAATGCCACTACGATACCTTTTTCATAAAAACAAATTAAAAAGAAAGACAATAAAACATTTTTAAGAGAAAAGTTTTCAGATTATTTTTGCTTGGGTAGGCAAAGAATGAGATGGAAGTAGACCATGTGCTAAAAGTCAATTATTATGAGTGATATAGCTATTGTTTTGCATGGAGCGCTACACATTTTAATATATTATTAAAAATAGTTCACTGAAATAATTAAGTGAATATGTAATGTAAGAACGAACTAGAAATAAGATAGTGTCCTGAATCAAGAATTACGATTAATCTAATTCTGTGTACCTAAGATTAAAAAAAAAAAACACTTTGAAGAAAAGAAAATAAGAAAATCAATCAATGTAACTCACTACATTAACTGGAATGCATATGATTATATGATTATCTCCACAGATGCAGAAAATTATTTTATTAAATTTAACATCCATATGTAATATAATTCTAAGCAAAGTAAGAATCAAAAGAAAACTTATTAAGCTAATAAAGGCAAACTACAAACAAAACCACTGCAAATATTACACTTTACTAAAGACATTGAAATGATGAACAACTAGACTTCTTATTTCTGCTCAGGAGTTGTACTGGTGGTTTTAGACAGCACAGTAAGGTCAGAAAGCTGTACGATGCATAAGAACTAAGAAAGGTAAAACAAAACTGTCATTCACAGGAGATGTGGTTAATAATAAAGCCCCCCAAATAAATTGCATATGAATCATTAAAAATTTCTAACAGAATTTAGCAAGCTCAGTGAATAAAAGGTCAATACATAAAATCTAGTTTTATTCTTATCTGCTAACAAAAGTGAGAAAGTAAAATTATTAAAAAGACTCTATTTTAAAATAGTGTCTTAAAATATGAAGTCCCTAGCAATATGTCAAAAAACACATCTATTGGGAAAATTATGTAATTCATCGAGAGCATTAAAGAAAACCTAAATAAAGGGAAACATATCTGTGTTCAGAACTGGGAAATTCAAAACTGTTTAAGCATGAATTCTTCACAAAATGATTCATAGTTTTAGTAAAATTGCAGCCAAAATCCCAATTTTGTTGGGAAAGTTGATGTGCTGATGTAACTAGAGATACTCACTAGAGCATGTAAAGTTTGCAAACATAATTGTAAGTGAAAGAAGGAAAACACAGAGCATGGTTATATAAATTGTAAAAGAGCAACACAAGTCCATACTGTTGAGGAATTCATGTGTGATTGGTAAAACAATAAAGAAAAGCAAGGACTTGATCACCATAAAGTCCAAATAGTGGTTACCTTGGGTAGGGGGGAAGGGGATAGGAGGGTGTAGCATAAAAGAGGCACTGGAGGGCCTCCGAGATTTAATGATGCTTATTTCTTGACTTGGTAGGGGACACACAGGTGTTCACTTTATAATTACTTATCTCATAATATCTATGTTTAAGTCTTTCTTTCCTATGTGTTTTACTTCACAATTAAAAAACAGTTTTAGTGCTGCAGGCAGAGGGGATAACAGTGTGGAAAGATTCAAAGGCAAGTGATAATGTAAGCCTTCTAGGAATTAAAGACATTGATTTTTAATTAAAGACTAGAGCTAAGAGTGCCAAGAGAGTTGCAGGTGGGAAGTGACAGGGATGAAGCTGAAGACCCAAGCAGAACTTTCATAATACCAACTTTGAAATCCTAGTACAATTTTCTGGAAGTTCATAAGGCGGAGCCATCAAAAAACTTTAAACAAGGCAGCCGTTTTATTCTGTGTCTTAATTGAAGAATAAGTTAAATGGGGACAATAATGTAGACAGAAAGGTGGGTAGCTGTTGTGGTATTTCAGGAGAAAGAAGGTGATAACTTGAACTGGAGAAAATGGGAGCAAGGATAGTAGACAGATTGCATAGTTACAAAAAGGAAGAATTTTTAGGGAGATGAATTACTGATTGTAGAGGTGATATACAGAAAATTAAAGCTAATAGATGATAGTGCCATTCTGAAACACAGGGTGTGGAAAGAGAAAGAGGGGAGAGGGGAGAAGAAAGAGGGGAGATGAGAGAAGGGAAAGGGGAGAGAGACAGAGAGAAAGAGAAGGAAAGAGAGGAGGAAGAAGGGGAGTAAAGAGAAGAATTAAGGGGAAAATAATGAGTTCTCTTTGGGAGTCTCTGGGACATTCCAGATGAGATATCCAGTAAACAATAGAATTTAATCATCCACTTGGTACATATTTATTGTCTGCAGTTCTAGGCACTAAGACTAATACGGGTGCAAGAGAGGCTCAGTAAAAAACAGGGTAGAGAAAGAGGATTGGGAGCTATTGTTTGCTTCTACAATGCATATTTTTGGAATGTAAAAATAATTTACGAATAAAAGTAAACATTTCTATAAAATCACAGCAAGTGACTCAGTAAATTGTATAGACAGCAAGCTGAAAGAATAGATATTATAGTAGTGGCATAATACATGTTTAAACCAAGTTATGTGATCACTATTCAAAAGCAGGGAATGGGTGTCAGCTCCTCCTCTTACTAATGGTACCATATTGAGCCAGTCATGGCCCACTTTCCCGCTGTGCTTTCTCATTTCAAAGAGTCGATGCACCCATTAAGTGAAGTAATAGAAAAATACCTTGCTCAGGTCATAGCGGAGGCTTGACACAGAATCTGAATCAGAAATGGGGATAATAGGGTACCTTTAGAATATGTACAGCAAAGTAGGCCATTAGCACATACATCAGGAATATGATTTGCAGAGTCAAGTCGCTCACAAAATTAAATAATGGAAGATTTATCTTTAATCCTTACCCAAGGGTATGTTTATTGATATTTTTAAGAGAGAAGAAGAGAAAGAGAGAGAGAGAGAGAGGGAAACATCAATCAGTTGCCTCTTGTACACACCCTGACCAGGGATGGAACCCACAAACTACGTAGATATCTGTCAGTTGGCAACTGAATCCACAACCTTTTGTTGTATGGGATCGTGCTCCAACTCACTGAGCTACCCAGCCAGGGCAGAAGATTTTTTTAATGTAAAGTCAGTTTGGCTTATGTTATTTTTATAATTAAACATTTCCATTGATTTTTGTGTTGACTATGGCGGTATATTAAAAGTATTAGAATAGAGAGTAACATTTCCCCCTAAGAAATATACACATGTAATCTACAAGTTTCCTTCCAATGTAGTTAAAGCTAATACTTGTAAGGGCTAGAGCTTAATTATAGTTCCCAAAGAATATCTTAAACAGTAGACATTGAAGCATGCAAAAGACTGACCTATTTTAGAGGGATCGTGGGTGGAAAGAGATTAACCAGAGAAATTATATGCATATATGCATAACTCATGGACAAACATAGTGTGGGAAAGGCCTGGGGATGGGGTAGGAGTGGGGGAGGAGGGGACCAATGGAGGGGGGAAGTAACACTTTCAATAGTAAAGGTTTTTAAAAAATTAATATATTAAACAGTGGAATTGGTGGAAACTTTCTGTAACACTTTCAATAGTAAAGAATTTTTTAAAAGAATGTCTTAAACAATGGAATTGATGGAAACACGAGCACATCTATTGTCTCTATTAAAAAGCAAAGAGGCAAATGTGAGGGAAAGACTCCCAGAAATTAGAGTGACTCAAGAGATGATTTCTAGGAAGCAAGAAGTGAAGGGGGAAGGGAATCTAGGAATGAGTTGCTCCAGAATCCCTGTGCAATAGGCATGAACTGTGGTGTGCCCTTTCTTCTGGCATGGGACATCACCTGGCTCCATGAGCACATGGCTTTGTCTGATAATGATGTAGTAGGAGCTGGGACCATGCCATTGGGAGGTCATAGTGATGATGTTGTCAGTGGGGAACTCTCTGAGTCCCCACCTGCTGCTGGTGGAAGTGGGATTCTTTCAGTGTCACAGGACAAGGAATTTCCTGAGACTCGCATGGGAGGATGAGATGTAGAAAGTTTTATTTCTGTGAAATCAAAACCCTGAGTGCCCAAGGTCCCATTTATCTCCATCTAGACAAGGAAAAAGTCCCATTTTGCTCTCAGCAAAGCTAGGATTAATGCCCTTGCCCAGAATTTCCCTTCCATGTCTTGACAGGCCAATCCAGGATCAGGCTAGATTATTTTGTGTTCCGAGGCATAGACCATCAGTCCATTGCATGTGGAGTCCACAGAGCCACATGGCTAAGGAAGGTACAGGGGCAGGGACAAAGCCAGAAGAACAAAAGATCCACAATGGCTCCAAGAGAGAGAACTCCTTTGTCTGAGGGATTATCTATTCCCAAATTTTTAAGGTCTTGCAGTGGCCCCATCCCCTCTGGCCAATGATTTCTGTTCCAGAATATACTGGGAGGCACCTCCCCTACCTCACCCTGACTTTACTGCACATGCACCCATCTTCCCTTTTGTTAGCCCCCTTCCCCAGTATTTTGCAGGGAATGGACTGATGGTTCCTTGGGGGTGTAAAGTTGCAGCTTCCTGGTGAAGCTGACCAGATGCTTAGAATGTCTGGCCTCCCTTTTGCTCCTTTTCTATTATTAATAACTAGCTGTACCCAGCCACGCATTTCTGTGGCTCAGTCTGGTTAAATGGAAAAGAAAGAAAACAGAAAGCGCACGTTTCTAATATGTTTAATTGCACAATGCTTGTGGGTATACAATGTGCCTTCCCGGGTGGCTGCCCCTGGTGCGGCACCCCCCACGCCCCGAGCCCCAGCCTAGCCCCAGCCTGAGGCCCAGTCCCGCACTGGTTGATATTTTGCAACATGATAATTGGCACGCCAATTGAATTCCATCCCTACAGATTGAGTGAATTCCAAAATTCTGTTGGATAATTAACTGCTTCATCTGCTTCCACAACAGTGTCAATGGACTTGTATGTGACTGCCTGGTTTTGAATGTTAGACTGAATAATATTGTTAAGTTCATAGCGTGTGTTGCTTTTACATCCAACAGATGGCGCTGTTTCTTAAAAAAACATGTTTTTACCTGTTGTTTTTTTTTTTAAATCATGTTTTTACCAGTCACAGGTGTGACAGCTATATAATGTAGGTATATAAAAAACACGTGCATATTCTAATGCAATGTTGTGTCAAAATTTCAAAGCAATCGGTGAAGGACTTTTGGAGATTTGAGATTTTGAACAAACGAGCATTTACATTTTTATTTATACAGACTAGCTGCTTACAATGCAACAATGTGACTCTACTCACTCATAAATACAGGTTTAAGGTGTGTTATTTTTATTTATTTGCATAAGGTAAAATGGTCTTAACTAGGCTAGGATACATTAGTTTCTCCAGTTCAATGATTAATAGATATCTCAACTTAACATTTAATATTTCAGTGCTCACACCAGAAATTTTGGAAGTTGCAACTCTTTTCCCCCTTTCTTTCTCTAATACTAGCTCATTTTACAACTCGGGTATTTAATAGATACCTGTCCAAAGAGAAATCTTGATTCTAGTCTCCAAATCTGCTCCTCTGCCAATTTTCCATCTCTAAATGGCATCATCCTTTTCCCAGGTGCTCAAAGCCACAAATGACATGTCATCTTTGAAGTATTTCCATCCGTTACTCCTCACCTCTATTTTCCCTCCAAGCATATCCGGAATCTATGTACACCTGTCCATCTGCACTATTTTGGTCCATGCCAACATCATGTCTTGCCCAGATCACTGTTTTTCATACTGCCTTCCTATAATCCATCTCCACACAGTAATTAGAGTCATTATTTAAAAAAAAAAAAAAAAACTGGCTAAGATTTCACAATGGCTTCCTGCTATATTCCTTATGGTGACCCTCTACTTCCTGTCTCTTGGACCCCTTCATCTCAAACCCCTCCTCCCCGCAATGTTTTCATTTCCTGTAAGCCATGCTGTCTTCCTTTTCATTCTTGGAAAATGCCAAGCTTGTTACCACATCAGGGCTTTTGCATTAACCATTCCCTCTGCGTGGGATAGTCTCCTAGACCTTCTTGTGGCTGGGTCCTTCCTTTCACTCGGTTCTCCAAGTCAATAGCCATTGGAATTTCCCTGGCCAACCAATTTAAAGCAGCAATTCTGAGTCACCGCTCCACTTTATCTTCTCTATGGCACAAATCATTATGCGCTTTTACTTGGCCCTCCAGATCCATGAGTTCGGCATCCACAGCTTCGACCAACTGCACAGAAATATATTTTTTTTAATGCTGCATTGTTGCTGACGTGCTCTATGTAGTTAGGCCTACGATGGTTGTGCCTGTACTGAATATGTATGACATTTTCCTTGTCATTATTCCCTAAACAATGCAGTATAACAACCGCTTACATAACATTTACATTGTGTTAGGCATTGTAAGTAATTTAGAGATGATTTAAAGTATATAGGAGGATAGCTGTACGTTATAGGCAAATACTGCATCATTTTCTATAAGGGACTTGAGCATTTGTGGACTGTGATACCCACAGGGGTCCTAGAACCATTCCCCAGAGATACTAAGGGAATACAGTAATTAATTACTCAGCTTGTTTGCTTGTTTTTGTCTGTATAATCCACTAGACTATAAACTGCAGGTTCTGACAGCAGGTACCTTCTCTACTTTTGCTCAGATATGTTCATTGTCAAAAAGAATGACCAACACACCACAGGTAATAAATAACTACTTGTCAAAGGAAGAAATAACCTCTTCATATCCAAATCCTCAGCAAATCCTGTCAGTTTTCCTTCCAAAACATATATGGAATCAATAGACATATTTTCATTTCAGTTGCTTTACCCATAGTCTAAGCCCCAAGCCATCAATATCTCTCTCCAGTGTGCCTGCAATATCCTCTTACTTGGTCTCCTAGGTTCCCTCAGCAGCGAGAACAATCTTTGAAAATGTAAATGAAATCATATCATGCATCTGTTTAAAACCATTCCTGGCTTTCCAACTCCATCAGAACAAAATCTCAACACCTAAGACGATCTAGCCTCTGACTGTCTGCCCATCTTCCCATATCACTCCCTCCCCAGTCTAAGTTTCCAGTTTTGTGTCTCTTCATAACCTGTCAATTAAACTTTCTGGATCTTAGGTTTTTTGGCCATAAAAATAGTACCTCTGGAAGACATAAGAAGCTGCACAAATATTTACTGGCCTCCTGCTGTGTGCCATGAACTCAGCTGGGTCCTGGGAAAGAATATATGAACAGGCTTGAATAGTCTCTACCTTTGAAAAGATCAACACATATGTAAACAAACCAATAATGGTGCAATGAAAGCCACAACAGAGAGGAAGCAGAATGTTGTGAGATCAGTTAGTGTTGAATGTACTGGCAGATCCAGGAAAGCTTCAGAGAACAGCAGAAAATGCTTACAAAGATCTTGTGTAGATTATAAAGCACGTTGGAAATACAAAGTGTGTAAAATAGTATTCTTGTTCAAATGTAGAAGTAAGTCTGAGGCTTGTTTTCAGTTGTTTGTTCTACCTGAACATGCGATTATATGAAGGGAACTGTTGAGTAAACTGAATTTTCTAGCTAACTTGAAAACCCATTTTGTTTTAACTTGCAAATATGTCTAAAATCTAATAATCCATTTCTTGCTTTTGTAAGTATAATAGACTAAACATGATTGAATCTTTTCTTTCATGACTGCAAATAATAAAGTGCCTCAGGGTCATGTTTCTGCAAATCAACTACTGCTGCGACTCTGAAATGCAAATATTGAACTTGTAGGAGATTGGGCATAGCATGTAATGAGCCAAAGGCATCCAGGCCCTAGAAACTGTAAAACTGCAACTGTAAAAATCCACGGCACTGGGCTGCTTTGTTTTATTTAACTCTGTGCTATTTCTTTAAAGCACCAATTGTTTGAGGATTAGAATGAGCTGGTCTGATTTTCAGTGTATTTTTGTCACACATGTGCACTAGTTTTCTAGGGCTGCCATTACAAGGGACCACAGAGTGGGTGGCTTAAGCAACACAAACTTGTTTTCTCTCAATTCTGGAGGTTAGAAGTTAGAGTTCAAGGTGTTGGCAGAATTGACTTCTTCAGAAGCCTATCTCCCTTGTTCATCTTCTGCCTGTGCCTTCATATGGTTTTGCTTCTGTGTGTGTCTGTCTTAATTCCCTATTCTAATAAGGGCATCAATCATATGAGATTATGACTCACCCTAATGAACTCATTTGAACTTAATTAGATCCTATCTCGGAGTCACATTTTGAGGTGCTGGGAGTTAGGATTTCAACACATGTATTTTGGGGTGAACATATCTAGCCCCTAGCAAGATGTACCAGTATATTCTATCTGTATTATATATTATACATACTAATATATTATGTACTGTATGATATATGTTGATATATATACACATATATCTATATAAATAGAAATATAGATGTAGATAGAAAGATAGAGACATATTGAGTTCTTTCTCTCTCTTAAGATATAAAGTGAGGTACTCTGCTTACTTCAGGATAGAAGAAATTCTATGATACTGAACCCAGGGAGTCTGCTGGTTGCATATTATACTATTTAGAAATCATTCATTCTACCTATACCACTTTAAGGATATTTTCAATGACCTTCACCTCTGTCCCACTCATTCAATTCTTATCCAGAAAGAGAGATCATTTCTCAATCCGGTGCCTACATACATGGAGAAGATGACCATGGTACCTGAAACAGATTGTGAAATAGGTGACATAGGAATACTTTTGAGTAAACATTGGTAGTAATTCTTCCTGACTCTGGGTAATTGTAGCATTTTCCTCAAAGGATAAAATGTTTCTCACATGGGGGCTATATTTCTTTTTTCTAATTATTTCATTAAACATTCAGAGCAGCATGTAAATGTCTATAAGCAGCACGTTGAGATCAAATGAGCATCAGTATGGATCTTTAAAACTATTTTTGTGACATTAGGTAAATAAACCGAAGTTTCTTCCTGTACATACTAGGGATGATAACATCTAGCTCATAGGGTTTTCTAAAAGCTCTGTGATAATATTTATTTTAATGCTTTAATTATAGTTGACATACAATATTATATCATTTTCAGGTGTACAACAGCTTGATTAGACATTTACAGAGCTTATGAAGTGATCACCCCAGTAAGTCTAGTGCCCATCTAACATCTTAACATATGTGTGATAGCAGAGTCTCAGACACATTAGTACTCTTCCTCCTTCCCCTAGTGCAGTTTAGTAAATAACCCATAGTGGGCACACCTTTGTTAAAGAATATTCCTATTGTGCAGAAAATCAGGGGCGCTCAATGGGAGTCTTCTACAGCTAACATGTATTTACACCAAGTAATGGTGCTCAGTGTCCAATCCATTAACCTCAGAGACCTGCAGTTGATGCTATGATATTTTGCATAGAAAAATTATACTGTGGTAAAGTCACTAATGAAGATACCTGTATACTAAATTGCTTTGAGAAAACAATGAAGTATCTATATATATAATATAGGTATGAAATTTGAATTAAAAGGAAACAAGTCAGATAATTTATTCACAAGTGGGGGGTAGGCATACTAAATTGCCTTTGATAGTTTCAACCTTGGCAACATTCTGTTCTTTTAATTCCAGCAGCTCTTTCATTGTGCTATTCTTGCCGTGCAACTGGGGTAACTCAAATGTATGCCAAGTAAATGTTAATGTAGTTTCATGGCAGCTTTTTGGCCTACCATTTCCTTTCTGATAACCACATTTCATTTTAAGTACAAAGTTGCTTCATAGTATAAGAGAATTTCAGCCAGCTGGATTTTAGAAGTGTGAGGAGAAACCTAAACATGATGTGTTCTTTCCCAATTGGATAAAACATACGAAGTATGTTTTTGGACACATAGTATTTTCCCTTTCCTACCTCAAATTTCCCACTTCACACAAAGACATGTGAAACTGCTGTACTAAGAAAAAGCAGCCTACAAAGACTCCACCTTTCCAAACATAGAAATGCGAATAAATTGTGATCGCCTGTCTTGGTGCACTGGGCACCTGTTTCCCATCCCTTACAGGCAGTGGAGAGAGTGGAACGGGTGTTAAGCATGGCTGCTTTGCCTCAGGCTTCCAAAAACTGCCTTGGGAAAGGGGATCCAAGGAGGACTGAGAAAGGCTGAAAGGAGGGGGCCTGGGAGAACAAAGCTATGGTAATTTTTTGAAATCCTTCATTTGCCCTAATATGACAGCTGCCAAGCATTGATAGATGGCAGTGAACTGCATTGCCTCTGGCATGGTCTGGTTACTAAAAGAGCAAGACCAGCTTCGCAGACAAAGGGAGTGTGGGATCGCACTGTCATGGTAGGATTTCAGAGACAAGGATGCAGGAAGCTCCCAAGTCCAGATCCTACTTTACATGCTTTGAAATTTTACCAAAGGTAATTTTCTTGTAAATTAAGACTTTGTTAAAAAAATGTATTTGAACAAGCTTGGCTCATTCCCAGCTCCCCTTTTTTCTGGACTTGTCACAGATAAAGGAGCTGAGAGGGTTATTAATGTAAATGTAGATGTGAGGTGACAGAACAGAAGAGTCAAATTTAAACTATTTGCAATAAGGCAAGTTGATAATGATTAAAATCTATAAAATAAAGACATATAAAAACATATAGATAAAAGATGGTCTTAGCAGGATCGTGAATGAAAGTGTCATGAACTAAGGATTGCCATCAATTCAATATGTTTGTGTGTGCATACGTTCAAGTGTATGTATGTGTAGGCTTATGGGCATATGTGTATGGATAGGGGGTGTGTGTGCTTAAGTGTGTGTACATGAGTGGGTGGTGTGTTTTTGTGTAAAAGAATCAGGGCAAAGAAACATGGACTAGGCATGAAATTTAAGGTGTTCTCCTTGAGTAAGAATCAGACAGTAAGGGTCTTATTGCCCCACACCACCAAGGCCCACTTTAAGAGGGATGTGGAGACATGTAGAAATGAGCAAATAAATATGAAGGCACTCAAACACATCAGGGATTCTCTGTCCCAAGAAAGGTGGAAGGTCTTTCCTATAAAAGAATAATGTTACAACTTTATGGCATTTGTAGCAGGATGTAGGTAGGTATAAAGGTGAACCAACTCCAGATACCTCCTGGAGTGGACATCCGAAGCATGGGATTAACAAAAGGGGACTGTGGAGACTTGGGCTGAAGATAGTGGGAAGGCAAGTGGAATTCATAACCAGAATAAGGCTTGAAAGGTCAGACAGGATAAATTGTAGCTGAGCTGCTACTGTTCACAGATAAGGCTAAACCAATGATTCCACAGCAAAGATCCAGAGGCTTTCATTTCCTGCACCTTCTTAAAGTAAGGCAAGAGAGTCAAGAAAATGGGTGGGGGAGGGAGATCTGAAAAGCAAAGCTACCCCAAATAGACAGACTTAACCAAATAAGACTAAGTCCTCCAAAAGTGACCAGTTACACCAAAGCCTCATTGGTATCATTAACTAGTAATTTAAACTTTTGTGATGGTCCCCTATACCTCCAAATCCTAGCAGCTACAAGTAAGCTTATAAAGAAGACATGACCAATTCAGGATCACAATATGTTCTGAGTTCTTGGCACTTCTGTAACGTATTTGAGATTTCACTGCACTGAGATGGGACTTATATCAGTAAATAAAACTGATGTCAGAAGTCCATAGTTAGAATCTTATTCTAAGGCTAGAACACCGGCCATATGAATGGTATAGTTATTATAGCCTTCAGATATAACTACAAGTTGGCAACAATAAAATATCCTTCTATAAAAAACCGAAGCTCGCTTCATAATTTGGGAGAAGGCCTCTCAAATTGTTAAACAAAAGGTGGGGAGCATATGGCTTTCTGGTCTCTCTGATCGAATGAGGATACAATATTTCAAAATTGAGCCCAAATCCATATAAAATGCTTATAATAGGACTGCATTTTAGACATACATGGGGTCTTAATCCATGCTATCAACATGGCTTACCACTGACGATGTTAAAGTGAAACACGTGGCCAGGGTAACACCTTCTGGATTTCTCCCCTGTAGAGTAGCTACTTGTTTCCCTTTTCCATCCTCGGCTCTTTGCGAGCCAGGCACCAAACTCAGCCCATACTCAAGGGGAGTTAAGATTCACTATCTTGAAAGCAGGAGTATCTACATAAATTATTTGGAATTCTTCTAAATGGGGAATTTCCCTAGTAGTCCCCATTTATTTATTTGATGATTTATTTATAATAGTATGGGCTCATGGATATTTATTTGGTACTTTGGATTATAATCTAAAATCATATCATTTATTTTGTTTATCCAGTTGTTCCAACTTTGGCCATGGGAGCTATTTCAAGTTGACTCTTGTGTCCCTTTGACATGTTTTCAACATTTCATTTTAGAACACTTACTTTTTGTTCCTAGACCTGGAATTAGTCATTTCTCCCAGGTGCCCTGATTTCTTTGATTGGAAAATGGCTTTTGAAACCAAGATCTAGGCTCTGGGCGTGCTCATTCTACTGGAGTGGCATTTTAAGACCTTTCTGCACACAGAACTAGGAAATATATGTATGTGTTCTAACACACACACACACATATATGTGTGTGTATGCATATATATATATATATATATATATATATATATATATGTAATTATCTCTGTAACTTTCTTTTACTCTATATTAAGCTAAGCATGACTTCATAATGATGTTCCCTTACATTAATTTAGTACCACATTGTTCATTGTAGCCTACTCCAGCATCCCCTTTTTCCTGTAACTTCCATTTTGCCCAGTGAGAAATCTGACTCCCACCATCAATTGTTCATTTATTCATTAACTAATCCCAGTATTCATATAAAGCCAATTCAGAATTGTCACTGACGCCCCATGAGAAATAACTTTACCAATTTGAATATGGTTTTTTACATCTAACTAGAGGCCCAGTACACAACATTCATGCACTGGGGTGGTGGGGGAGGGGATCCCTAAGCCTGGCCTGAGCACTTTAGCAATCCCTCAGCCAAACTTGCACCCTTTAGCAGTCTGGGAGCATCTCAAATGGAGCGGTACTAAGACATCAGCCCAGCTTGTGGCTGAGCAGCACTCCCCCTGTGGGAGCGCACTGACCACCAGGGGGCATTTCCTGTCTGCACCCTGCTGGTCAGTGTACATCACAGTGACTTGCTGTCCCACCATTGGGTCGATTTGCATATTACCCTTTTATTATATAAGATTCCCTTAGTCTTTAGTCTTTCAGTTCCCAGTCAAAGCAGATTTCCCAAAGTTACTTGTAGGTATTTTTTTTACCTCCACCTGTCATGTTATTAGGTATTTTCCCAAAGCATAGCTTTTAATGGTTGGCTAGTGTTCAAAAGAATAAGTATGCTAAGATGAACATTTCCTTAAGATGTTTCTTTGAGCTGCTGTAATCATTATTCTGAGCACTTCATGCCTGACCAAACATATAAATAACCTTAGACAAGAAAATGTCTGCTCAGAATTATAGAATTTTAGAAGGCAAAAAATTTTGGATATCAACTAGTCTATTCCTGAAATTAATATCTGAATATTCTCTCTGGCAGATGTTTTCTGGAAGAACATTGAACTCACTATTTTCCAAGGAGTAGAATCCTTAACCAACCATGTTTAATATATTCTCACTTCTAGTGTCCCCTAGTAAAATGCCAAGTTTTTGTTGTCACTATAATTTGTAGTATTTAGCACATCAAATGCAATCTTTACTTTCAATCTTGCAAATATATTTTAAAGAAATTAAGTCCTTGAAACTCCTGAAGATAAAACAAACAAGAAAAATAGCAATTGGCTTTTCATATGAGAACTTACATGAAGCTTCTGTTAATACATCATGCTTTATTGGCATACTAAACTACTTATTGCACATCTTTTTCTTGCCTAATTCCCATAATTGAGAGAAAATGATATACAATTACATCAATTTAAACCACACAGAATGTTCTGATTATTACTATTGGCTTACAAGAGCTATTAACTCAACATATCCAGTCATCAGCAAAATCTTTTAGTTTTAATTACATTGGTTAAAAAAATAGGAATAAGGGAGGTAAAGTAATACAGTAAAATGAATATTAAACCAGGAACCATTAGCCCTAGGTTTCATTGCTATAGAGATATTAACTAATTCTGTGACCTTGGGTAGGTCACTAGACTGACTTTCATTTCATTATCTTTGTAAGTAATATAAAGGTATTAGAACATAAGTAGATAAACTCAAAGGATTCTTGGAGTTAGGACTTTCTTTAGTCAGCACAAATCTATCTGCCAGGAGAAAGAAAGGGATAGAGCTAATATACATATGAAAAATATGACTAATCACTGTTAACTGTATTAAATGTTTTAAATATGGGCATAAGTGAATCTTCTCAGTGCAGTATGGTACAGATTCTGAAATCAGCCTGCCTGTACTCAAATCCCAGCTTTGCTCCTTGCCAGCTATGCAACCTCTCTAAACCACAGAGTTTGTCTTTAAGATGCAAATGAACAACCAAAGGACCTTCATGCATGCATATTAGTATAACCAAGGGACACAGACACTTTGGCAGTAGGGGCTTGCCCAGGGTGGGAATGGTTGGTGGGGAGCGAGGGAGTCAACTGGGGGAAAAGGAGACTTATGTAAAATTTTAGAGAAAAATTTAAAAAAATAAACTAAAAAAAAGATACAAATAATAATGATAAGTATCTGGTCAGTGAAAGCGCAGATTAAATAAAATAAAAAGTGTGAAGAGCCCAGTCATAAATGCCAGTCCTTTTTGAATAGAATTATTCAACAGAGGCAATGACTTGAAAAGTAATATGGTTAAGAATCACATAGAAAACGACTCTCAGACCAGTCCTTTGCTTCACAACATTATGTCCTACATTATCAAATATTACATTATCAAAACTTGTGCACTCGGTGGGGGGAGGTGTCCCTCAGCCCAGCCTGCACCCTCTGGCTCCCAGTGGGGAGCAGACCTAAGCTGGAAGTCAGACATCCTTAGAGCTCCTGCCAAGGCCACTGCACTTGCGAGCTGTGAGCCTGGCTTCTGGCTGACTGGTGCTCCCCCTGTGGGAGTGCACTGACCACCAGGGGGCAGCTCCTTCCTTGAGCATCTGCCCCTGATGGTCAGTGCATGTCATAGCAACCAGTCAGTCCACCGTTTGATTGATTTGCATATTAGACTTTTATTATACAGGATATGAGATGACCATTCAGTACGTTCACCCTGGCAGCATCTCTTGTGGGTCCAGATGACCCTGTCGCAATCCTGGTCACTGCTTTTTGCAGCATCCCTCTCATCCCAGAACTTTCCTTGATGCTTCGGCCCATCAGATTCTCTCTTTCCTGGGCTCCATACCTTCCTCTTCATTGTTTGAGTCCCTCATTCTGCTGGAGTATATCCTCAAGTAGCTTCCCAAGAAAGGGAAGAGGAAATAAATGTTTAGAGTCATTACCTTTCTGAAAATACTATTCTATTTTTATTCATCATAATTTGGGTGGGTTTAAACTTCTAGATTTAATGGTATTTTCCATTGAAAATGTGAAGGTATTGCCTTACTGTCTTTTAGCTTCTGGAGTTGCTATTGGAAGCCAGATGCCAAACTTACTGCCAGACCTTTCCGGGTGCCCAGCTGTTTCTTCCCTGGAAGCTTTGGGGGTCTCTGCTTGCTGGTGGCCTGAAATCTCAGAGTGAGGTTCTGAGAAGGCTTTTCCCCTGGTTGTACTGTGTGCTCACAATCTCTTCCCATAGGAAGTCTCATAGCCTTACATTCTATGATATTCTTTCTTTGATATTTTCTTTCTAATATTCTTTCTTCGATCATTTCATCCTTTCATTTATAGGATATAAAAGATGCACAAGAAAGGAAATATAACTTCTGATGTCTCTTTCTAGGATTTCTGCTTATTGGGTATGAGACCTTCTAAGTGGACCTCAGCCCTCCTTCTCATCTTCATTAACTTTTTATTAACTTTTTGGGGAGATTTCTTCAACTTTATCTTCCAAAGCTCTTATTAATTACAAATGTCTTCTACCTTATTTTAGTTGCCGAGAACCCATTCTTTGTTCCTTTTCATCGCGTTATTTTATGGCTGCAATATCTTCTCTAACTTCTTAATGGATTTTCATGATCAGATTGTGTTTTCTAATGTTTCACCTTGTTCCTCACACTCTGCTCCCCGCGGCTGCACCCACTGGTCGCTCCCTCCTCCTAGAGCCTCCTCGCTGCTTGTGGGCTAATGGGTGCCATGCAGGATGGATGAGCTCCCGGGCAGCCTGACTCCCACACCAGTAACTCCCAGAGCCACTGAGTCCTTTGTGAGAAGCAATAGCAATACTTTTTAACCCTGAGCCAGTACCTGCTGTCTTCGAACTTGGTTTTACTTCTGTTTTAGGCTTGTGTGCTGCAGGGATATCTCAGGGAGCTTTTGTACAGACACTTTCCGGGTAGAGACATTTAGAAGGCAGACTTTTTTTTAAAAAAAAGCAATGTGGGGGTCTGTGGAGTGGTGATAAAGAGGAGGCCAGCGACCATGGCCCAAAGCTGGATCTGACACATGCTGTCTCCTTCATATCAGCCTCCTTGGCAGGATGGCCCCCCATTCCTGAGGGCGTCCCGTCTCCAGGAACCTGTGCAGCTGATCAGCTTGCTCAGCCGAGGGCCTGGAGCATGGTTCACAGCTTGTCAGCACCAGGGATGGGGTGATGTGTCAGCTGGTGTACTGTTAAATACCTGTAGGCCTGTCTCTCAGGAGACGCAGCCTGTACGTGTCTCCCTCGACCTCAGGCTCCTCAGGGTGTGGGCCAACTCTAAGGGCAGAGGCAGGAAGGGCAGCCTCGCTCCTGGCTGCCCTGTGCCTCAGTTTTCCCAGTCTGTGCGGGCACGTCTCAAACCACAAAGAATCAGCCAGAGCAGCAAGTGGAAGAAGGTAGAAAGTCTCTGCAATTGCTCAGATACTTGATATGAGGAGATAGATCTGTACATTCTGAAAACATTTCTTCTTGTGCTTTTTTTAAAAAAATATATTTTATTGATTTTTTTTTACAGAGAGGAAAGGAGAGAAAGAGAGATAGTTAGAAACATTCATGAAAGAGAAACATCGATCAGCTGCCTCCTGCACACTCCCTACTGGGGATGAGCCCGTGGCAACCAAGGTACATGCCCTTGACCGGAATTGAACCTGGGACCTTTCAGTCCACAGGCCAACGCTCTATCCACTGAGCCAAGCCGGCCAGGGCTCTTCTTGTGCTTTTTAATGTTCAGTGCTGGTCTACTAAAAAACTTTTAACTCTATTAACAGTGAAAAAGAGAAGCAAAGAATGTGTTTCATGTCATGCTTGGCCCATGTTGTGGGAATGGCAACGGTAATGCAAATGAGACAACCCCAAGAGGAGGGAGAAACCCAAGAGGAGGAGAAACCTCCAGGAGGGAGAAACCCAAAGGAACCCCACAGGGCTCTTTATATTGACAAACTCTCTCTACCAGAATGTCCTCATCCAAGCAACTTTCTACTAAAAAAGGTTAGAAGGTTTTAGGTTTGTTTACCAAGGAGTGTTGTATTCATTTATTCTGGCATCAGCAATGGAACAGATACTAATTACATAGCTAGTAGGAACAGATACTAATCACATAGCTAGTAGGAACAGATACGAATCACATAGATTAAAACAAAGCACAGTGTCTTCTCTCAACTCACAGTGGAGGAACATGGTAGGAGACCCACATAAATACACTTCCACAGTATAGTCGGGAATAACAGACCAAACTGTAAATCTCTTTTTGTCATTGGACATGAGAGAACTACAAGTTTCCCTGGCACAATCCCAGGTGATTCAGCACTGGGCCAACACCATTGCCTGCGTAGTTCAGAGCCTCATTGTGATCAGTAGGTTTTTGGCAGTTCCTGAAAATTCTGACATATTTAGAGGTAAGACCTGTGTGTACATGGATCTAAAACAGCCCTAGACAAGATTATTAATACCCCACCCCCCATTTGGACCTGAGAATACTGACTGCTCCAGTCTTCTTGGTGAGAGTAATCTTGTTAACTTGCTGAACCTCCATCATCTGAAGGTTCTACTTTTCTGTGCCTCTTCTTGATCTCTGTTTTCTTCAAGGGCCTAATTAGATCCAACTTCCCCCATGATTACTTTCATGACTACCCCAATCACAGTCAGTGTGAGATAATTAAATTTTTGGTTACAAACCATCTCATGATATCTGCCATTCATTGCAGTTACATGAGTTTTGACTTGCCCAAATCATTTGCATGGTTCTCGAGGGCTGGGATCATGATTCATGTTTCTCTGGCCTCTACAATTCTAGGAGTTTATGGAATGCTTGCTTAAAATATTGTTGATTCTGAACTACATAAAACAATAGAATGGATTTAAAGAAGACTGGCAGAGAGCAACATTTATTTTTCAAAATTTACGGAGCCAAATCAAAAATGTTACACTAAGAATATCTTCAATACCTAAGTGCAACAACAAGCATCAAAGTATTTCAACCTTCAATACAATTAATGCATCCACCCCTTCTTCTAAAGAGAATGAATTGATAAAGGGAGCTCTGGCCAGCACTGGAAAATGTAGGAACAGGGTATTCTGAAAACAAGAGCTGGATTTATGAAAACAACATTGCTAGGGGAATTCATTCTGTATGTGGGTGAGAATAGCAGTCTGAGAGAAAGAAAGAAACTGCCCTTCCCTGAACTCAAAAAACTAAGGGAAGTGGCTTAGTTTTGTTCAGTGACTCATGAAATAAGCAAGGATTCACTTCCACTTAGATAACGGTAAAAGAGTTGCCCTGTAGAGAACATCAGTGTATTAGTTACCAGCAAGTTTGGTTTGAAAATCAATCAGTTGTGAGTTTCCAACAGTGACTAATGTACCACAAAATTGAGTTTGTGTATTGCCCATCTCAGAACCAGATGTGAGCCATAGTGAATCATGGGTACTAAACAACCAGCTGTACTTTGGTGACACTGAGACTGTTTGTTCTCCTATTCAGAATGAAAAAAGCAGATGCACAGTTATGATGGGAGTGATTTAATGAAGAATTACAGCTATTCTGATATAATTGACACCTGAACAGAAGATTTTAATTCTAATGGGCAGGTTTTTATCAAAGCACACAAAAACATACACACTTTTTTTTTTTAAAGGAGGACTTTTATGCCAGCAAAAACATTATCATAGCAGCATTTTACTCAGAGACATTTGCATTATGGTCACTTAGTAAATATTCACAGGATGAAGATAAATGCCTCAAGGTTACTGAAAGAGCTAGAGAAATAACAAGAATGAAGTATCTGGGCTTTTCAACAGGTTGAGTCATAGAAATATTTATTGGTTTGTTAATACCAAAGACTTGCATTTTTAGTTTACTAAAGATCGTGGGAGTGGGGGCATGAATCATGAGAAAGAATGAAAAGATATGCCAACATTTCCCACACTGCTAAAACGGATCAAGTCATGAAACTTGGTTAAATGTTGCTTTCTCTCTTCTAGGACTTATTGTTTCTATTTTAAATTTGTCCATTTATACACTTCTATGTGAACTCGGGGACCTTAGAAAACATGACTTACACTTAAAAGACTTAGTAAGTATAACTTAGGATTCATGGCTCAGGGGAGTATTCCATTCAATCAACAAAATTTCAAATTAAAAAAAAGAATAAACTGTTCCACCAATAACTGTTACACAGAAAACCTATGCAGTATTTCCAAGCCTTAATTACAGAGCATTTCCTTTTAAAAATTCATAAATCCAAGGATTGTTTTGGAGCTCAATGATGCTATTCCAGGTTTTAGCAATTAAAGAAAGATTTATATTAGGGTGATACTATTTAAGACCAACTTATTTAATTATTTTTCCTTATTTTTCACTTCTCTATATGAAATGAGGAAAAGAACTTAATATAAAAACTTTCAGGGTCAGTCTGGGGATGATGTTGCATCACTGTAGTTATACACTTCACAGTGTTTCAGTGGACTTTCTAGTTGTCGGTAGAATACAGAATTTATGGGCAGAGAAATTACTACCAAAGTAATTTCTCAAGTACTGAAAATAATCATTTCTAAATATTTTTCAGAAAAAGTAATTCGTAAGTGTTATAAATATTCTTATTAAGTATCAGTTAATCACAAAGTCAAATTACTTTTAACTAACATTTTATCATTTTCAATAAATTACTCTCTATCTGAAGACACAGAAATAACAAAGAGTATGGTAGATTTGAGAGTCCTCACCAAAGTAATTAATTCAACTGGAATGTATTCAATATTTCCTGTGTGGCAGAAACTGTACTAAGTTCTCTCATTCCTGCTCTCAAGTAATGTGATACCAGCAGAAATATGTAGAGAACTTCATCATCATTTTGACTGTAATACACTTATTTAAACATGTAAAAGTATTTTAACTTAAACCCTTACCAACTCTTTATTCTCCATCTTTCTATAAGAATAAGAATTACATGCATAGTAAATTTTCACTACAGACTATAAGAGGCTTTAATTCAATACCTGTGCAGCAAATAATTTTAATGATCAACTTTAAAAATAAAAAGATATCCTCTGCAGAAGACAAATCAATAAGTAGTCAAACCAGTAAATTTATTTAAATTCTTCCTAAGGAATATTCATTTTTAAATATATATGTCCCTCCAATCTTCTCTTTCATCTTCTGACTATGCTCACTGTTGCAACTACTGGGGCTCTTCTTCATGCTATGACTGAGTACAAGTCTGGCTTCTATCAGGACATTCCAGAAAACCATTCTTGCCAAAGTTGCCACTCATCGTCCTCTTAGAATTAAAACCCATGAACACTTCGCATTTTCACCTTATTTGACACATTTACAGCTTTAGACTGTTGACATTATATGTCTCCTCATATATGCTCGTCTCCTGACATCTATGACATACACTTTTCATATTTTTCATTCTTTTTGTTCCTCTTTCCCTGTCTTATTTGTAGATACCTCTTCTGCCTGTTCCAAATTAAAAGAACTTCAGAGTTTTGACCTCAATAGAACTTTTAATCTCACTGTACATCCACTTACAGTCCTTCACATACCATATGCATGTAGGTAACAACGTCTATATGAGGGTAAAAATTTAAACAAATATAAAAATTTTAATTATATTTTGATGTCAGACTTCTACTCCTTCACTCCTCTATCCCATATCCATATAAAAACTGCTTATTAAGTATTTCTATAAGCACATCACCTCAACACATTCAAGTCACTATACCCCCTGAGATTTCCTCCTTCATCAGCATTTCCTACCCCAGTGAACAGTATAATCTTCTGTTCTGTTGCTCAAGCCTGAACACTCAATGATAGCCTTGACTTTTCCCTCTCCTCACTCCACATACCCTAACCACTAGTCATGTTTTCCCCCACCTGGCTTCTGCTTATCCTGAAAATACACTTTGGCTCTAGCTCCTTTACAAAATTTTCCCTGAACTCACTTAGAACTACACCACTTAGAACTACTTAGAACTTAGTACCGACAGGTCAAACAGGAAGTAGAAAAAGTGAGTGTAGCCAGAAGATGAGATAGAAGTCAAAGGGACAGCTATATTTGGAAATGAATATTCCATACCCATTACCTCTTCCCCTTTTCCATATTTCTCACTGGACACTATACACACACATACACACACACACACACACACACACACACTCTGTCAGATTCTTTACTTTCTCTTTTGAAGTTGAGTTCTCAGAACCATGGAGAGCCCCTGGTGCAGCATCACAACAAGCATATCAGTTAAAATAGTAATAATGCACAATAGTATGTAGGGAAGGCATGATTGAAGGCTACACAGATGGCTCCTAAACCACTACTTCACATTGTTCTCACAAGTATTTACTTAAATAAGTTAATAAAATCAAGATTTGCTCTTAATTCAGCAAAATTAAGTCGAGAAGGGCATCAGATTATGTTAATATATGCCTGAGAGTTAAATCTCTCAGGAATAAATATAGATTTTGCTTTCTAAATAAAAATTTTTAAATAATGCGACAACACAGTAAACCAGTTGAAGCATATTCTTGGGTCTTTGTGCTTAGAAGTAGCCAGACTTACACTGAACCCTGTGAACTCAGTGTAGTATTTAAAGTTAATGTGAATGATTCAGTGGATACAGCTATCTGACTTGAACTAAAAATGTTCTGCTGTTTCTTAGCCATAGAGGCAGCTTTTAATTAAGGATAGACAATTGCATAAAGAGATGTGTTGAGATGGAAGGAAGGCTAAGGCAAGAAGACAAAATTCACCCAGAGGAAATATATGAGCTAATTTCTTATTTGGGCAGTGAGGCAAAAACCTCTTGTGAGTTATTGTCTAGTGTAAAAATTCAGCTCATAATGATGATGGATTTACAGAAAGCATATTAAATCATAATTAATATAAAGTAGACTATTATAACGCAGAAAATATGTAATACTTTTGTAGTTAAAACTGTAGAGTCACAGAGTCTTCATGTTCCATTAAAAATCAGGAGCGATGTGGGGTTTTTTTTCTCATTTAATGTGAAAATCTACATATAGCATCCCTGAAAGATTACTTAGCCTTTGCAGGAATACTTTTACTGATGGAGAGTCAGCTCTTCATGTGGGACACACACTTAGCATAGAGACTTCCATCATTAGGGCATCCTTCATATATGAATGTGAATCTGCTTCCATGTGACATACACTCATTGGTCCATGTCTTAGCTTATTGTGCCTGTGTTGCTTATAAACAACAGAAATGTGTTCCAATTCTGGAAACTGAGAAGTCCACGATCAAGACATGAGCATAGTTTTATTTTGTGTGGACAGTCTTCCTGATTCATAGCCGGTGCCTCTCACTGTGTCCTCATAAGGTGGAAAGGGCTAGGGATCTCTCTGAAGGGCACTGATTCTATCCATGAGGGCTCCACCCGCAGGTGCTAGCATCTCCTAAAGGCCCTAACTCCTAATACCATTATATAAAGTACTGGATTTCAACATAGAAATTTTGGAGGAAAAAATATCCAGACTATAGCAATCACATTTTGCCTTTAGGGTAAAGCAGACAAAATGGCTCTTTGTCAGTGTTTTTCTTTTTTTTTTTTAAATACGTTTTATTGATTTTTTACAGAGAGGAAGGGAGAGAGATAGAGTTAGAAACATTGATGAGAGAGAAACATCGATTAGCTGCCTCCTGCACACCTCCCACTAGGGATGTGCCTGCAACCAAGGTACATGCCCTTGACCGGAATCGAACCTGGGACCCTTCAGTCCACAGGCCAACGCTCTATCCACTGAGCCAAACCAGTTAGGGCTGTCAGTGTTTTAATTTTATTATAGGTAGCATTACAGAGCTGGAAAGGATCATGAATAACTAAAATACACTTCTTTTGCATAAAAGAAAATATAAACCTCAAGTAGTCATACAGGTCATAGAGCATGATGTTGATAGAGCTATTACTAAAACACTTTTGACTGATACTTCCTCTGATTCTTAGGTCTTTTTAAATTACATTCTTGCATTTTATCGTTACTTTATTATTGTCATGTTACTCTCCAACACGATGTATATTAAGATAATAGTCACTTATGATTAGCTCTTGACTAATCAAAGTAAAACAAATAAGTTCATTTTATTAGATTTTAATAATAATCGTGGTGCCTGGCAAGGCTGAGCATTGACCCATGAACCAGGAAGTCACGGTTTGATTCCCAGTTGGGGCACATGCCTGGGTTTCAGACTCAATCCCAGTGGAGGGCATGCAGGAGACAAACAATCAAAGATGTTTCTCTCTCCTTGATGTTTCTCTCTCTATCTCCTTTTCGTCTCTCTGAAGTCAATAAAACATATTTTAAATAATAACAATAACCATGGTATTCCAATCAGGAAAAAAACGCCAGGAGCTACATTTGTTTCCCAGGTAAGAATTAAGAGATGCTCACCCAAATAATCACAGCACTAGATAAAGTACTTTTTCAAAAAATGCACTAATCATAAAATGAAAGATAAAAAAATAAAAGATAATCTTCTCCATGCATCAAAATGGAATAGACAAAGACAACTGTACACAGTTACACACAACACATAGTTAGTGCTTGGCTTTCCAACCTCTCCTAGAGCATCTCTTCACATTTTTTCCCAAATACTTCACCACCAAGACACCTGGATTACCATCTTGCCAGCCTCCGTTTTCCTTGCCATTTGCCACCTAGCCCTTTAAAAAAAACTTTTTTCCAGTTTTCTGTTGTGGCAGCCCCATGCTTCCAGAGATCAATTTCTGTATACATCAAAATGGGCTAGTTTATGTTGCAATATCAAACAATCCCCAAGTCTCAGTGGCTTAACATTTGTAAAGGACCATTTCTTGTTCAACTACATGTCTACTCTGTTGTTAAAAGATGCTTTTTTTTTTC
Source organism: Murina feae (assembly GCA_004026665.1). Classification (NCBI taxonomy): domain Eukaryota; kingdom Metazoa; phylum Chordata; class Mammalia; order Chiroptera; family Vespertilionidae; genus Murina; species Murina feae. Next base: position 25,594 of record PVJC01020508.1, read on the forward strand.
TAGCCATTCAGGGAAAATGCATGACAAGGGACCCAGCTAGACACAAGCTTCTAAAATTAATACTGGGGGGAAAAAGAGTTCCCTTCATTGTTTCTCAATGACTATCAAAGGCTTCCACTTAGAAGTGACACGTGCCACTTTCACTCATGTTTAAACTGGTCAAAGCAAGTCATATGACCAGAGGAGACAGCAAAGTGTAATTCTGTCATCGGTTTGGAAGGCAGAGAACTGAAGTGTTTGGGAAGCCCCAAAGATTACTACCTCTCCCAACCCCTTCTGCCAATTCATCCCCTAATCACAGAAGCATGTCACCCCTTATTTTTTAAATGATAACTTTTTTGGAAAATATCATCCCAAGATGCTTCCCATCAAAATCATATGAATTGTGTCTCGAGACATAAAGACAGGCGCTAACAAAAAGAATCATATTACTTGCTTTGTAGGTATATGTTCTTTTACTACAGATACAAGTGAGTGAAGATAGTTTGTGGAAATCCCACCAAAAAATAAGATAGTACATGGCATTCATCTGGGATTTAGATTCTTAGATCTTTATTCTTTCTAATTATGCAAAAGCCCAAGAAAAGGGCTTTGGAAGAGAAGATTTGTGACTATTTTTCCCTTTCCCTTTTAGGGTTTCAAAAACGGCCACAATTTCGTCTCCTCCAGACATAAGAGCCCGTGCGCTATAGCCTTATCTTTGCACAATTACTGAAAGAAACAAGAACCTTTTTCTTCCATGTAGAGACATCTACATGTAGACACTAAGAATCAAGGAAGAAAGCCACACAGTTGTGAACAAAACAGCTCCTGACAGGCATTAGTGAGTTAAAGTAGCTACACATAAGCAAGAGGTAGTTTACTAGAACAAAATTCCAAATTGTACGGTTCACACTGCTGCACATAATCACATTCCAACTTATGAAGGCTTCCCTTGCTAACATTTCTTCTCCACCATATATTTTTCACACTAATTTTCTCTTTTCTTAATTAGGGCAAAACAGAAAGAAAACATCTCTTTTTTGAGTGGATGACACACAGCGTATAGTATGTAAACACTACCTTTGATTTCATTTAAAACCTTGCCAATGATTTCTGTATTTTATCTTCTGGAGCTAAAACAAATATGATTTTTATATTTGCTAAATCCCTTTTTTTATGAAAAGTATGAAAAGAGAGATGCCTTTGCTTCCCACATAATTTCTTTCCTTCCTTTCCTTTCCTCTCTCTCTCTCTCTCTCTCTCTCTCTCTCTCTCTCTCTCTCTCTCTCTCTCTCTCCTCCTTCTTTCTTTCTTTCTTTCTTTCTTTCTTTCTTTCTTTCTTTCTTTCTTTCTTTCTTTCTTTCATCTTTATTGTTGAGATTATTACAGATGCCCCTCTTTTTCTCCCCAATAGCTCCCTACTACCTGGTTCCTACCTCACCTCAGGCCTTTGCCACCCTATTGTCTGTATCCATAGGCATTGCATACTGTACATGCATATAAGATCTTTGTCTAATCTCTTCCCACACCCCCCACATCCCCTTCACTCTGAGAATTGTCAGTCTGTTCCATTTCCATGCCCCTAATTATATTCCATTCACCAGTTTATTCTGTTCATCAGATTTTTTATTCATTTGAATTTTAAATTCACTTGTTGATAGATATGTATTTGTTGTTCATATTTTTTTATCTTTGCCTTTCTCTCCTTCTCCTTCTCCTCTTCCTCCTCCTCCTCCTCCCCTTCCTCCTCCTCCTCCTCCTCCTCCTCCTCCTCCTCTTCCTCCTCCTCCTCCTCTTCCTCTTTCTTCTTCTTTTACAATACCCTTCAGCATTTCATATAATACTGGTTTGGTGGTGATGAACTCCTTTAGCATTCTCTTGTCTGTGAAGCTCTTTATCTGACCTTTAATTCTAAATGATAACTTTGCTGGGTAAAGTATTCTTGGTTGTAGGTTCTTGCTATTCATCACTTTGACTATTTCTTACCATTCCCTTTTGGCCTGCATAGTTTCTGTTGAGAAATCAGGTGACAGTCATAAGGATACTTTCTTGTAGGTACTTAACTGCTTTTTTCTTGCTGCTTTTAAGATTCTCTTTGTTCTTTGCCCTTGGCATTTTAATTATGATGTGTCTTGGTGTGGTCCTCTTTGGATTCCTTTTGTTTGGGATTCTCTGTGCTTCCTGGACTTGTAAGTCAACTTCTTTCACCAGGTATGGGAAGTTTTCTGTCATTATTTCTTCAAATAAGTTTTCAATATTTTGCTCTCTTTCTTCCTCTGGCACCCCCATAATTTGGATGTTAGTATGCTTGAAATTGTCCCAGAAGCTCCTTACACTATCTTCATATTTTTTTATTCTTTTTTCTTTTTGTTCTTCTGGTTGGGTGTTTTTTGCTTCCTCATATTTCAAATCATTGACTTGATTCTTGGGATCCTCTAGTCTACTGTTGAACCCTTGTATATTATTTATTTCAGTCAGTGTATGCTTAATTTCTAACTGGTCCTTTTCTATTTTTTTGGCATTCTCACTAAGATCCTTGAAGGTCTCGCTAAGTTCCTTGGAGGTTTCTAGAATATTCTTGAGTAACATTATAACTGTGGTTTTGAACTCTATATCCAGTAGTTAGCTTTCTTCCATTTCTTTTATTTGTGACATGTTTCTTCGTCTCCACATTTTAACTGTTTCCCTGTGTTTGTTTATATGTGTTGGGTAGCTGCTAAGTTTCCTTGAGTTGATAGAGTGGCCTTGTATAATAGGTGTCCTATAGGGTCCAGTGGCTCAGCCTCCCCAATCACCTGAGGTGGACACTCTTGGTGCATCCCTTTGTGGGCTGTGTGCACAGTCTTGTACTTGAGCCTTGATTACTATTGGTGTCACTGGGAGGAATCAAACTCCAGACTAACTGGCTGTGAGGAGCAGCTGCGACTACAGTGGTAGAGCTGCTGTGCAGGAGACACCTTTATGGGGCAGGACTTGCTTCATTGAGACTCTGGCACTCACTGAGTCTGCCCCTTGAGTGGGTCACTTATGGATGTGAAGAGTTGTAATCTGGTATGGTCTCACACTGGATTACTGGGTACACTGGCTCTTGGATCTCCAAGGAGGTGCAAAGTCAGCCACTGCCTGGGCCCTCCCAGCAGGAGCTACAGAGAGATCTGCAGATTCCTTCTCTTTGTATCAGATTTGGAAGTACCCAGACAAGGGCCAGCTGTGAAGCAAGACAGGCTGGTGCTGATGGCAGCCTTGGGCCTTTTATTGATAGCTTTGGGACTCCCTGACCCAGCTGCAACTTGTTTGACAGGTTTTAGGGTGAGCAAGGACAGGCTAAAAGCAGCTGCCCACAGCTTGGGTGGGTTGTAAATTGGATGGGGCAGGGTCTCAGGGAATCTCCAAGGTAGGGTGAACAGAAATGTCTGCCAGTCAGCTCTTCCCAAGGGCAGTCCCAACACAGGAACAATGACCACTGGGAGCACCTCCGTCTGAAAGAAAACCTCTCTCGTGTTCTTGCCCTGATGCCAGATAGTCCAGTTTCTCCCTGTATCTGCTTGGGTCCCCCAGAGCCTCG